>JAODAL010086718.1:0-10158 GCA_025379985.1 Phyllomedusa bahiana | reverse complement strand
TGCCAGTATTAACTAATCTGTAAGTGTCTAGAGCTAAATCTGAAGCCTGGGGTCTGGTCACGCCCCTGGTGCTGTGATAGGCTGCCTGCACTCCACTCTGGGCTGTGTGAAAATGAAACTGAAACCAGCTTTCTGTACTGGCTGCTGTCTGAGTCTATGTTCTCATTGTCTTTCACTCTCTCTGAGCTTTGTAATAAAGGCTGCCTGAGCTCTCTATACTCCTCTTCCAGTGGCAGCTCTATGTGAAGGATCTGGGCAATTACTGAGTCTCTAGTTGTTAAGTTCACTCTTCCCCCACCCATATAAAACAGCCTTATGCATTCTGCTCCCCCTCTACCTCCTGCCTGATACCCGGTACGGGAGCAGTTTGCATTTCTCACATTTGTTTCATCATTTCAGGCTGTATGTATAACTGTTTCCACCAATACAGGTGTTCTCATTACAAGGAGCTTGTATAGGGAGGTGACAGCTCTCCAGGCATGAGGACTGACAAGTGCAGGAGGTCTGCAGAGCTGTGATATCCTCTCTCTCCAACTGCTCACACAGAATTATGATGACTAAGGAGGGAGCAGGGAAGACACAGTGAGGGAAGACATGCATACTTGGAGGAGAGAACTGCCACTGTATTTGAAGCTGTAAGAGAAAGCTCAAGATGCCTGTGAAAGCATTACTTAGAAAACCCCTTTAAGTAAACAAAGTTTCACTTGCTGTGAGGAGTGAAAACAATTGCTTATCTGCAAACAAAAGCTAATCTTGTTAGAGATATTTTTCTGCTCTGAGTGAGCTCTCCTAACCATGGTAACATCACTCCCTGCTCTCTTCTCTAATCAGACAGCAGAGTTATGGTCAAGTAACCATAAAAACCTGTGTGCACTAAGATTATATAAAATCTCACTTATCTCATGACTTAAGTAAAATCAAAAGAAAAATTTATTTAGAAAAAGTCCTCAATTACCTGCCCCTTCATGTTGCAAGCTAATCTTTGTAGTAATAAAACCCGTTTAAGTTATTGATTAGCGTAAGTTTCTCTTAGAGTAGAGGAAACTTTTACCAACCAATGCCCTACCTGACTGACAAGAGACAGAAGACATGATCACCAGGATTCTCTTTTTATTGGTAGAAAAAATGGGTACGTCCCTTAAATGCTAATACCAATGAAATATTAGAAATGCTAATAAGTTCATCTTACAGACAAAACGTTACTGACCAATCATAATTGGTAAAACGTACTAATTTGGTAAAAGAATATATTTATATAAAGTCGCCCTGAGGCTCAGCTTCTCCTAAAAAAAATCAGCCTGCCTATCTACTTGTTTGTGGTTACAGCGTCATTTATACATTAAAAATCAGTCTCAAACGTCCCAAAAAAAATCAAACTATACTTTATGGAATTGAATAGTGACAGTCTTATGATTCATTCTGTGGAGCAAAATATCTGTAATTGTGCACACCACAGTGCTCCGCAGTCTCATCCATTTCCCCGCCTATATGCAGGGTCGCACCACAGTCCGTGTGTCAAACCGCGCTCAAGCCCGCTACCCATCCTGGTATACAAGGCCCTCAGCTCACCTCTGCTCCCCATAGCCACCCTGCAGTCTCTGCTGTGGCCATCTGTTTGCAGCTGGCCACTGGGGGCACATAGTCCGGCTGCCTCTGATTTAAAGACCGAGCGTGTGGCATCCAACTTTTTGAAACCAACCATTTTGGCTATTTTAAGACAACTCTTCTAACATCCTACGCCCAGTATTTGGTGTTGTTTTGCCACATATTGCCACTCCTACGTGTTATTTCCAGACTGCTTTTCTGTTACCAATTTTTCCTGCTATGTTCCTGACTTTGACTTTTCTGCCACCTGCCCTGATTGATTGCCGGTGTTCTGATCACATCTCTGCCTCATCCTTCTCTACGACACTTCTTAGCTTGTCAGCTGTTACCGCAAGAACCTACACCAGTGGTTGCGACCCGGAGATTTCCCATGGTAAAGACCAACTGGCCTGGCAGCAGGCTCTGGCAAAGACTGGGGACCCCTTAGACTCCACTCCTTGGAATAGGTTACGCCAACCCTCTAAAGTTGTCCTACTTGATCCACCTGCTGTCTGGTGTTTCACATGACAGTACAACTGGGCTATGGATTGGTATCCCGCCTGGTCTCGACTCACCTTATACAGACCGATGTGATGACATCATCACACTAATCTGTAATCAAGACAGAGTGCTGGGGCTTCTGAGTCTCCTTCACCTAATTGCAGCATGACACTGGTGGTTAACATAAAAGATCTAAAGATATATGCCCCCCATAATGAAAGATATATATCTTATATAAATGAAAATATATCAAAAGCTATAACACAAAGCACTGAGTATAAAACCAATAATGGTCGTACAGTTACCAAATAACAATACTACATAAAACCAGAATCCCAAGGCTAAAATGACCAATTATACCACAACATTACGAGCACATATCACCAACACATAGTGATTGAATAATACAATCACGCTCTGACCATATAATGTCTGAATAATATCACTACACTATGACCAAATATCACCACCTCATAGTGACTGAAAAATACCTCCACACCATGAACACATTTCACCATTACATAGTGACTGAATAATGCCGCCACACCATGACCTCATATCACCCCAACATAATGACTGAATAATACCATCACATTATGACCACATATCACCATCACATAATGACTGAATAATACCACCAAACCATTACATTATCGGTTAGGCAGGTATATATAAGTCCTCTCAGCAAAGCATATATAGGCTCCCTCAGTCAGGCAGTTATATATAGGTCCCCTCAGTTAGGCAGGTATATAAACCGCCAATAAAAATAATAACAATAATACTTACTTAAATGGGTTGTCTCACTACAAGGCTCGCTTTTTATGTTAAAGAGCTTGAAAAACAGTGTCCTACCTATTCCTTGATATCCCCTCCTGCATGGGCTGCATCAGCTCCTCAGGTCACTATAGCTACAAAGCTGTTTATTCTCTCCTGATAGGCTGCCAGCACTGGTTGCTATAGCTACAGACCTGTTTGATCTCTCCTGATAGGCTGCCAGCACTGGTTCCAATAGCTACAGACCTGGCTTCTACTGCAACCTAGTAGAAGCCAGTAAACATGCCCCTGAATTCAAAATGAAGATAACAGGGCTGAGGTAAGATGAATCATTGTAGTGAGATAACCCTTTTAACCTCCTTCCCCAGTCGAGCGCCTCCTCTTCTGCCCTACACTGGTGACATGATGTCATCACACCGCCAGCATGGGGACGCTCCTCTGACAGCGCCTTAGTCTATGCGGCCGAGGAGAGGCAGCTGCGCAATGAAGTGCCGCTGCCCAGTTCAGTACTATAGGGCCACGGCAGGCTCGCTCCATTACGGGCCCTCTCCAATCCTCTGGTGGGCCAGTCTGCCACTGGGTATACATAAAGGTGAGGAGACCCCAGAGCATCAACCACTTAACCATCAGGGACAGAGGATTCTTTTCTGCCTATCCCTCTTAGCTAGATACTTATAGAGAGTCTATTAAAATGAGCAATTTAGCCAAACTTGACTGAGACTCCTCTCTTCAGTAGCCCCATAGAAGCTGCTAGGGCTGGCTCTGTGTATGAAAGCCTTTCAGCTTAAAACATGCAAGTCTCTTCACATCGGCGGTGTCACATGAATGCGGAACCTTAGCTTGGGTCCATATTCATGTCGTATACCTGCTAAACTACTGTATATCATGTGTTTGCTGTATGTAGTTCGGGATATACTGTATTGCCATATACTTTTCCCTATGAACACCAATGTGACACATGTTGCAGGGATTTTGGATAAATAACATCACATAGGGATTATTGGTTTAAACCGTGTATGTTATGTAATTTTAATCTACGAGTCAACATTCCCATTTTGCTACCATTTATGATTTGTGTGCCTGATATAATGCATAAATGGTAAGTATACCACAGCATTGACTTTTACCCATTATGGTTTTGAGTAAATGTGTGCGGCACATGGAAACATGTTGGGACTATAGATGATAGGGCCATTATAGGGGCAGTGTGTGGAAGGGATAGGTTTACTCATATCAGTGCAGTTGCCTCTTATTAGGGCTACATAGGTTAAGTAGAGCATTACAGGGTTACGATTTGCTCTTTTTCTTTACTTATTCTCACTTTTTACTTACCTCACCATCTATATATTTTCCTCTATTTTGGCCTGATATGTGGGTTTGGCTTCTCTGAACAATTTCCATATAGCACATGTTGGCACACAAGCCTTTCAGCCTAAACAAAGATGGTGAGATGCATGTTTACACATTCTGAGGTTAGTTTCATTGGAAGCCAAACTACATGTATAATTTTGTGGGAGAAAATTTTGTGCAAACAAATGCAACAAAAACATTCAAAAATCCAAGAGTGTACTGTTATCAATAAAAGGTCAAAATAAGAAGTGAACATAATACATAGGCAGACAAAGCAGAGAAGAGGGCAGAGAAGGCATGGATTATATAAATTCATGTGTCAAATTTGACAAGGATTTTGATGTTGACTCCATTCTGAAATCTATGTCAAGTCCGCCAGTAGTACACACCCCACGTTGGGTTTTCACAATCCCGTTGACATGCAATAGAAAATACCCCTTTTGAAATCTTATCTTCAAGAATAGGTAGCATGTTATGTATTCTGGCGGATTGCTCATTAAATAAGACTAACCTTTGTGCTCCAAATGAAAATGTAGAGATTCTAGCAGGTAGTAGGAAAAGGGTCATTGCTTTATTGAATTATACAAATGCAGAAGGTAAAATCCAACATGACAATTCCACTTACGCGTTTCAGACAATAAGCGTGTCCTTGTTCACAGCCTCATGCTGACCTGGGACACTTTAAACTGCACCTTTGTGGTAGAAATCCCTTGGACTTGTGCCATGAATCTTGCAGCAAAATACAGTTTTGCAATGACACTTTTTGCCGGCATTCTTTTGCCATATATCGCAGTTCTATAGATGTATGAACAGGTGTACGGCCAAACTTGGTGCAATGTGCACCTGACAACACACTTTAATGCACCAAAGTTTGGTGCAAAACTGCCATATAAAGTATGGTATGTATACCCAGTGGCAGACTGGCCCACCAAAGGATTGGAGAGGGCTCGTAATGGAGCGGGCCTGCCGTGGCCCCATAGTACTGAACTGGGCAGCGGCACTTCATTGCGCCGCTGCCTCTCCTCGGCCGCATAGCCTAATCATTCTGCATAGTCTGTGCAGCCGAGGCGCTGTCAGAGGAGCGTCCCCATGCTGGCGGTGTGATGACAGCATGTCACCAGTGTAGGGCAGAAGAGGAGGCGCTCGACGGGGGAAGGAGGTTAAACGGGTTATCTCACTACAATGAGTCATCTTACCTCAGCCCTGTTATCTTCATTTTGAATTCACTCTATGTGCCGATTTTGAGTGTTATTCACCAAAAATGTTTGTTACATAACACTTTCTTCATACTGTCGTACTATACAACCATCTATTTAGAACTGGTGTGTCGGTGCTAAGTTACAAAAATAGTGTATGCGGATTCATAGATTTCCCCCTTTTTTACATGTACTGTATAGACAGGGTAGACTGCGTAATGAGCATTGATGGAAAAAGGGATAAAGGAGTACGGGTAAATTTCTTACATTTGGAAGGTTCCTGCTATGTTTTACATTAAACCTGATACCATAAGGATTATATGTCTTACATATGAACTTAATATTTAAATCAAAGAGATGCTTCTATCCAGACAGCACTAATGAATAATCTTTTAATTACAAGACTGTTCAAGAACTTGGCTTCGTTGCTCAGACTTGTAGCCTGCAAACAGCATGGCAGCCATTTGTTGTGGTGGATTTGTACATGTGCATTTTGTGCGTTGTCGGCAGTTTCAGATAATTATTTTTTACTTATAAATATTTCCATGTATTCAGGGGACGATATTCTGAGACATCTGTTGTTGTACAGCAGATGCAAGTTTAGCTGAACTGTCTGAGGAGATGTTCTGCTTTCCTGACTTTGATGAATATACTTTGTTGTTTCACTAATATGTCATCTATGAATCCATTTGTAATTACACCATTCCTTTTCATGTCCACACTGTATCTATACTCATAGCTGTAACACAATAAAAATTGTACTGTACATCATTAAAGGGACAGTCCAGAATTACAGTAGCTTTATCTCTAGAACAGCAACTTTTTCCCATTGTCTGCATCTGGTAGTGCAGTTCACCTCTTATAATGGGCATGATGGTCGGGAGGGAAAGTGTAATTAAGCAGTGAAAACTATTTACATGCTCTTTCAGCCCATTAAAGGGGATGTATCGCCTCATCAGTTTGTGTGTTTCATTGTACTTTCAGTTCTCAGCTCCTCAAATCCAGGGGCGTTTCTTCCCCCCTTCACTGTTCGTACTGGCTCACGATTTAGTGTGTTTGAGATCAGTGTGAGGGGATAGCAGACCCTGTCCACATGTCACTGTCCTCTCCCTATACAGTCTTATTTTGTAACAGCTGTTTACATACCACAGCCCTGCATTCAGTCTTCTACGAACTCAGAGCACTGATCTCTTCTCCTCTCACAGCTGGAGGTTTGTTACAGTTGAATCCAGTCTTCTATGAACTCATCCAGAGCGCCACAGATCTGTCTCCCTTCTATGTTTACATGCAGGAGCATTAAGGCACTGAGCACAATTCTGCTGTTTTCTGGTTGTAGAAGCAGCTGCAGTGTTACTGATGCTGGCTGTGCAGAGTTAAATTGTTGCCGACCCCTTATTCTGAGTGAGAGAGACAGGAATGTACGCTCCCGTGAATATGACCGGGGGCCAGACAGCATGTAAATTAGTAGAGCCATCAGCAAATGAAATGAAAGGAGGAGGGATCCGATCGACACTGGGGAACTGTGTTTACAGAAAATGAAGATAAGGCAGACTGTGAAAACAAGACAGCATTGCAAATGACATCCAATTGCAAAGTTGCTTGTTTTCACTGTCCCCTTATCCAGAAGACCATTTAATGAAATGATACAACCCCCTTAACTGCGCAGTGATATTTTTGTTGCATTCTATTTTTCCTCCCTGCCCTCCAAGAGGAATATTTTTTTATTTTTCTATCTAGGTAT
Organism: Phyllomedusa bahiana; assembly: GCA_025379985.1. NCBI lineage: Eukaryota > Metazoa > Chordata > Amphibia > Anura > Hylidae > Phyllomedusa > Phyllomedusa bahiana. The sequence continues at coordinate 3,012 of JAODAL010086718.1, read as the reverse complement.
CCATATGTGAGCCTGTTTATTGCAGGACCTTTAGTGGTGTCATTGACTGTAGCATATAATATACTGAGAAGCCACCAAAAAATTCTATTTGGGGGAAAATGTGAAGAAAATGCAACTGTACCATTTGTGTAAGGATTTTGCTTTTATGGAGTTTACTGTTCGGTGTCAGTGATATGTTATCTGTATTTTGCAGGTCAGTGCAATTTCAGTGACAACCCATTTTTAGACTTTGTTTTGTTTTAGCAACTAAAAACACCCATTTTTTTTATTTTCTTAAATGTGCACTGCATTGCCACTTTCTGTGGCCAATACCTTTTTTTTTTTAAATCGAATCTATGGACCTAGGTCTTGTTTTTTTGCAGGTTGAATTGTAATTTTGAATAGTTCCTTTTTGGAATACATGTAACATACATGTCATTTTTTTGGGGAATGCAAAATAACAAAAAAAAAGTCACAGTTTTTAAAGATGGGTATTTTTTCCTTCTACAGTGTTTATTGTAAGTGAAAAATAATATTATACTTTAATAGACTTTTACGAAGGCAGCTATACTACTTATGTGTAATTTTTATTTTTTTTCATATGTAAAATGGAAAAAGAAGAGTGTTGTGAACTTCAATATTTTTACATTTTTTTTCTAAAATTTTTACCTCCACTTATAGTCCCCATAAGGAACTTGACCACTAGGCGGTATGATTATATAATGTTCTGCAATATCTGCACTACTCACAAAAAAGTTAGGGGTATTTGGCTTTTGATTGAAACTGGATGAACATAAAGGGCCACATGTATGAAACTGCTTAGATCTAAAACTCACTCTTTTTCCCATATGGGCAAAAAAGTGAGTTTTAGACCTAAACAGGTTCATACATGTGGCCCAAAATTCTTGAAAATTCAAGATGACCAGAACATTTCTTGAAATTTTTTTTTTTAATGAACTGAGACAATCTCTTAACTTTAGAATGCACTTGCCCCACTGTTCATTGTTTTAGTACTTTTTGCACAACTTGATGATCTCTAAGGCTATGTCTACACTGCAGTGGACAAAAAACGACCTGAAAACGAATTACTAAAAACGTTCATGAAACTGATTTTTCTGTCCACTGCCTGTCAAAAGCAGCTGAAAAAAAAACGTCCGTTTTTTTGGTGCTTTTTTCGTTTTTTGGAGCGTTTTTTGAAGCGTCTTTTTAGAAGCGTCTTTGCTCTGCTTTTTAATGTATGCACAAATTTAAGCCATTGGATGTAAACTACACCCTACAGGCGGAGTTAATATGTTAAGTAGTCACTTCCTTTAGATCACTGTAGCCATTGTGAGTACATTGTCCTTTGTGTGCTACTGCTTTATTAAATTTTGCACCAGATTCTTCCACCAAAATCCAAAAAAAACCCAAAATTATCTTTTCCATACAGAAAAGAAAAAACTGAAATTAGCGTCAAAACCCGTAAAGAAAAGGTTTTTTAAAGCGACAAAAAAAAACCCCAAAAAAAACGCTTTATTGCGCCCAAATTCCGTAAAAAAAAATATATTTTTAGTGCCCAGAAGCTAGACCCACTTTATGAGCGCCCAAAAATCTGAAAAATTTAACGGTTTTTTGGGCCCCAAAAAGCCTTAAAAAATGGATTTTTGGCCCCAAAAAACCCAGAAAAAAAACGTTTTTTTTGGTTTCAGAAGCAAAAAATAACGTTTTTTAAACGGCAAAAATCAGAAAAAAAAAAAATCTTTTTATGTCAAAAAAACGAAAAAAAAGGGGTTTTTTTTTGCCCCAAAATCTGTAAAAAAAACGTTTTTTTTTAGCGTCAGAGGCGAAAATAGCGTTATCGGGGGGCAAAAAATCTGAAAAAAAAAATCATTTTAGTCCCAAAAAAACGAAAAAAAAAACTGTTTTTTTTGGGCCCCAAAATTTGTGTAAAAAAACGATTTTTGGGCGTCGGGAACCCGGGGGAAAGGGTTATTAGCCCCAAAACAGAAAAAAAAAAAATATTTTATTTGTCAAAAAAAGTAAAAAAAGGGTTTTTTTTTTGGCGGAAAAATTTCCGAAAAAAAAACGTATTTTTGCGTCAGAGGCGAAATTTTAACTTTATTGGCCCCCCCCAAAAATTTTCTGAAAAAAAAAATATTTTTTAAATTTGTAAAAAAAACGAAAAAAAAATTTAATTTTTTTTGGCGCCAAAACCCTTTAAAAAAAACGTATTTTTTGCTTCAATAAGGGCAGGGAAAATTTTTAAATTGGCACAAAAAATTCTTTTAAAAAAAATTATTTTAGTCCCAAAAAAACCCGTAAAAAAAAGGGTTTTCCGGGCGCCAAAAATCCTTTAAAAAAAGGGTTTTTTCCCAAATAAATTAGCAAGGAAAACTTTATTAGCCCAAAAAATATTTTTTAGAAAAGGGGGTTTGGAAACAAAACTGTAAAAAACAGATTCAAAAACGCCAAAAACTTTTAAATAACGAAATTTTTTACCCCGAAAAAAATATAAATTTTCCCCGGAAAAAAACTTTAGCGCCCCAAAAGAAATGATCTTTTTTATTCAAAAGGTCCCAAAAAAGGACTCTCAGACACTATTTTCAGTTTGATAGGGGAATAACCTTTGTTTAAAAACCCCACTTTAGGTGGGATTTTTGGGGGTTTCCTCCTGGGATTTTTTTCCCCAATTAAAAAAAATCGGGGGGCAAAAAGCGCCCCCAAAAAGGAGCCCCGGGGGCGCTTTCCATAGACTCCTGTAGTAAATTTTCTCCCCGGGCCCTCTGGCTTTTTTTTTTTAGAGCATGTTGCAAAATCGCCCAAGTGAAAAAAAAAAAAAACGGGGAAAAAAGAACTCAGGTAGCAGGGGCCCGTTTTTTTACAAAAGAATTTTTAGGGGGGAAATTTGTTTTCAGTCGTTTTTTCCGGGCGTTTTTAAAAAAACAAAAAAACGCAAAAAAAAACGGACTTTTTTTCGGTCAGTTTTTTAAGACATAGCCTAAAAAAGGGGAAGTTTAAAATGGCAAAAAAAAACAACAAGGTTTGTTCCCGGAA
>JAODAL010086717.1:0-10158 GCA_025379985.1 Phyllomedusa bahiana | reverse complement strand
TTAACTGAATACAACAGCAACAGGCTTAGATAACCCTTGGATATTCAATGGAACAAAACAACAGAAAAACTCGTAATTAACCTTCGGATATGAATTATGCTACAGCCAAAATTTCTTCTTTGGCATTGAAAAACACAGTGTCATTTAGTGACCACAACAGCAGAACAGCGCTTAGATAACCTTTGGATATTCAATGTGCTCAAGAACTGAGCAGATAGCATTAAAATGTATATGCAGCTGAATTGGACGCACACTGGTCTTCAATTCCAATACCCCATAAAATCAAAATTAGAACGTAAGAGAAGCAGTCTCTGAGACAAGCTGTGACACCCTCCCAAAAATCACTGTATAAAAGTTAGTTCTTTAGTATGAGATATCAGCAGCAGCAGCTTCCCTATACAGCACAGTGAGAGCGGTGTGAGCTGCCAGCGTCGCGCCCGGACTTATATAGTGCGGTGATGTCACAGAATCCCGCTGGTCTCTGATTGGCTTCATCTCTGCACATGTCATTTAGGCTATACCTTTCTTCCTCCCAGACTTCTTTGCACCATGTAACGCCATGTGCTCGCAGCCATTTTATCAATTAAAAACACGCTTCCTTCCCGCAAATCACCCAAAACTTCGACTTCGTTCAGAATCGAAGTTTTCCTGAAATTCTAAACGAATTTCACTTCTTTAGAATCGATTCGCCCATCTCTAGCAGTGGGTCAGTAATGGTGTGGGGAGGCATTTCTTTGGAGGACCGCACAGCCTTCCATGTGCTAGCCAGAGGTACCCTGGCTGCCATTAGCTACCAGAATGGGATTTTCAGACCCATTGTGAGATCATATGCAGGTGCAGTGGGCCCTGGGTTCCTTCTGATGCATGACACTGCTAGGCTTCATGTGGCTGAAGTGTGTCAGCAGTTACTGCAAGGTGAAGGCATTGATGCTATGGAATGGCCTGTCTGTTCCCCAGGCCTATATCCAATTGAGCACATTTGGGACATCATGTCCTGTTCCATCCATCAATGCCACATTGCGTCACAGATTGTCCAGGAGTTTATTGATGCTTTAATCCAAGTCTGGGAGGAGTTCCCTCAGGAGAACATCCGCCACCTCATCAGGATCATAGCCAGGCATTGTAGGGAGGTCATACAGGCCTGTACAGGCCACACACATTACTGAGCCTTATTTTCTTGTTTTGAGGCATTTCCACTGAAGTTAGATCAGCCTGAAATGTAATTTTCCACTTTGATTTTGAGTATCATTCCAAATCCAGACCTTCGTGGGATATTCACTTTGATTTTCAGTGATCATGTTTAGGTTTTATTGTTCTCAATGCATTCTACTATGTAGTGAATAAATTATTGCCAGTTGAATATTTAATTCATTGAGATCTAGGATGTGGAATTTTAGTGCGACATGTATGATCGGGAGTTGCGCCTGTTTTCTGTTTGCGGACGCAGGGATGAGATGTTAGGCGCAGCCTTCGCCACTTTCGGCTGCGCCTAGCATGAAGGGACGTGCAATGGGTGCGCTGTGGGCGTTCTGGGGCGGGACGCGGCAAATTCTAAAACTCCGAGGCATGCATGATCGCGGGTCAGCAAAGTGAGGCGCATTGCAGCGCTCGACAGCTCCAACAGACAGACCTAGTTGAATGTGGTCTGCTTGAGCGGAGAAGTCGAAGTGGAGCGCGGTATTCTTGAAATGTGCTCGAGTTCTACACTTACAGTAGTACACTACTACAATAAATGAATTATCAAGAATAATAAATAATTAAGCAAGAAATCCTGCTTGGAGGACAACAGGTCCCAGAAAGCCTTTTGTTGTATATACTGAATTGCATTCAACTTCTAAGCAGCCCCAATACATAAAAATTGTTGTTATAGAAAATGTGTAAGAAAACATCTGTCCAACCTCTGTGCAACATCTGCATTGGCTTATGTGATGTAAAATTAGTGTAATTTTCACAGACTTTGCAATATATTTTGTAGGGGATATTTTTTTCTTTGCAGCTAATATATATATTGTCATTAATGTTATTGTAAAAAATGTATTAAAACATTGATTTAATTTTTCCAGCACTTGGCTATGTCGGTTTATTAAGTAATTCATTTGTTTGACAAATGCATTTTATTCTTCATCTTCATACTGTGTAATGTATTTCCGACACGAAATGCGTTCCGTAATTACATTGCAAATACGTGCCACACTTTGTGACGCGTATTTGCAACGGATTTCGGGTCGGAAATACATTCCCATTATTTACTATGGGGAATGTATTTCCGATGCGAAATCCATTGCAAATATGTTGCAAATACGCGTCACAAAGTGTGGCACGTATTTGCAATCTAATTACGGAACGGATATCGCGTCGGAAATACATTACACATTATGAAGATGAAGAATAAAATGCATTTGTCTAACAAATAAATTACTTAATAAACCGACATAGCCAAGTGCTGGAAAAATTTAATCATAGTATTAATACATTTTTACAATAACATTAATGACAATATATATATTAGCAGCAAAGAAAAAAATATCTCCTACAAAATGTATTGCAAAGTCTGTGAAAATTACACTAATTTACATCACATAAGCCAATGCAGATGTTGCACAGATGTGAATTTTGGTCTATTGTTTTATTAAATAATGAAGATGTATTTGTACAGATGTGAATTTTGGTCTATGGTTTTATTAAAAAATGAAGATGTATTTGTTCTTAATTCACATTGTATTCTAATTTGTATGTCCAGCAAAAGCCAGCAAGCACAGTTCTGGCTGGGACCTGTGGTTCTCCAAGCAGGATTTCTATGTTCCCAGGGCTTAGTTCTGGACATATTTACAGACGTATTTACATCCGTAAATACATCACCAACTGAGCCTAAAATAATGACCAAGTAGCTTTGAATGGCTACCAATGTGAAATCCGAATGTATTTATGGTCTTAGGACAGTCTACAGCTAGTCTTAAACCAATTTTAAAATATTGAGAAGCTTTGAAAAAGCAGGTTTAGTGCTCTAAAATATAGTTAGTACAATTTAGATAGTTGTTCTTCTCTGAGGTTTTTAAATTGATGATAGAAGAAAAGAGATGATTTCAAATTTATATAGATTTTAGGAAAATCTATTTGGTAGTGTAGTGGGTTTTGGTTTCCTCAGGTAACATTGGTTTTCTATTTTTCTGATATAGCCCTTAAACCTAACATTTCTGGTTGCCTGCAGCTACCACTAGAAAGAGTTTAGGGGCCAACTGCATACTGGGTATCTACTGAATGCAATAGCAGTATACACAGCATGCAATTAGCTGCCTGTTAGGCCCACTACAGGTAGTCAGAATTATTTTATATAGCAATGTAGATGGCTTCGAGTTGTGGTTAAAAACAAACAAACAAAACATTTTTTTTGTAAAGATAAATTCAGAGAATTCATCAGCACAAAACTTTCGACCTATTTAGTTTAAAAATAGAAAATGGTATTCAAATGTCAACATTTACTTGATATTGCTCCTCAGTAGAAGCATTTGGGTTGGGCTCCAGCTTTGTTGTAGAAAAGCATGTAGCATGTAATAGCTGTTTTACAGCCAAATATCAAAATGTGGATTCTTTAAACCACAATCCACCTTTAGAGAGTCTAGACAAGGTGTGGGACAGCAGGCAAGAATTCCCATTTTTTACCCTTAAGACCTGCCAAGATGCATCAGTTTTGCTGTAGGAGCATTCCCAGGTCCTGGTCCCCAGAATAGTCATGAATTGACAGTAGTGAAAATTTAGTAATAGAGGCCTGGTCAGCAGCAAAGCTATAGATCATCTCCAGGAGAGCAGTCAGGATATCTCATGCCAAGGGATGAGTAAGGTGCCTTCTCAGAATAAAGCTAGGGGTCAACTTGGTGTGCTGTCAAAATAACTCAAAACAAAGACATCAAGCTTTCGTATTAGAGTCATTACCATGTTGGGGTCATATCATGTTGGAATTTTGCCCTGCAGCCCAGCTTGCAAAAGGAGGAGATCATGCTCTACTTCAGTATGTCACAGTACATGTTGGCATTCATGGTTCTTGCAATGAACTGTAGTTTCCCCATAGTCGGCAGCGCTCATGCAGTCCCAAACCATGACACTCCCACTACCATGCTTGACTGAAGGCAAGACATATTTGTACTCTTTACCAGGTTGACACCATCTGAACCACATAAGTTTCTCTTGGTTTCATCAGACCACAGGGCATGATTCCAGTAATCCATGTCCTTACTTTGCTTGTGGACTTTCTCGTACATCATCTTTAGAAGAGGCTTTCTTCTGGGACGACAGCCATGCAGACCAATTTGATGTAGTGTGCAGGATATGGTCTGAGTTCTGACAGGCTGAACTCCCACACCTTTAAACTCTGCACAGCACTCATAGGTCTGTTTTGAAAAGACAATCTCTGGATATGAGGCTGAGCATGTGCACTCAACTTCCTTGGTCAACCAAAGCGAGGCCTGTTCTGAGTGGAAGCTGTCTTGTTAAACCGCTGCATGGTCTGGGCCACCATGCTGCAGATCATTTTCAGGATGTTGACAATCTTCTTATAGCTTCGGCCGATTCTTTTTTTCAGATTCTCAGAGAGTTCGTTGCCATGAAGTGCCAAGTTGAACTTCTAGTAACCAGTATGAGAGAGTAGGAGAACGATAACACCAAATTTAACATACCTGCTTACCATTCACACCTGAGACCTTTTAACACTAATGAGTCACACGACAACATGGAGGGACAATGGCAAATTGGGCATAATATCTATATATCTATATGGTCATGGATGTTTATATATAGGTAATATAATGTTTTTGGGCTATCGGAGGCAGTATCAAAGGTTGTGATTTGGGCTGTTAATGTTCTTTTTAATATGAACTTATCTTACATACAGTATAATGTCCCCCATAAGGTCAAAGAAGACCCTTGGTGGACATTTTTGCATAAGTTTTTTTTTTGTTCCTGATTTTCCCTGTAACTGGGGTCAATGTATTAGCCTCAGTATTAGGGAAAATCCCAGAGGGAAAAAGACCCCTTTTACTAACTGTAGAGCTGATCGGGGTATGTTATGACCCAGCACATCTACAACTCCTGTGCCCAATTGTTATGTGACCAATGGGCCTGGAAGCAGGAAGCTGGGAGCTTCTGGCTAATGCATACTTAAAGTGGTCATTGAGCGCTATATACACAGCAATTGGGAAGGAGGGGATGGTTTATTACCTTCTCAATGGAGACCTCAGCTAATGCTGATAGTCGGTTCTCCACTTGAACAGCTGCACAATTAGGGTCTCATGAGCTCCCTTTTAATTTCACATAGTGCTCTGAGAAAATGAAAGGGGAACTCTGATTGGTTGCTATGCGCAACAAAAAAAAAGTCTTAGACCTAGACTTTTTTCATCCACGTCCGTCGTACTGTGCAGATGCACTCTCTACACAGACATCCCAGATTCTAGTGATAACTAGCTATGACTGAGAATGTCCACATGCAGTGTTGGACCAGAGTTCCTGGAGCCCATGAGAGGAAATTATGCTTAGGACCCACCCTCTATATATACTTGAATTGTGCATGTCCAATTTAAAGGAATTATCGCATATGCAGATTTTAACTGGATATTTGGTGGTTAGTTCTAACGTCAGCTTCACATAAAGTTGTCTTCTGCTAGTTCTTTGGGGCCTGGATAGACCAGGGTAATACTACTGTGTCAAAGATCCTCTGGTGGGTCAGTCCGACCCTGTCTACATGGTTTGAAATGCATTGGAAGTGCACACTCTGTTTTTCATACATGTTGAACTGCTGAAATTTCTAATGTTTTTAACTTAAGGTCTGTAAGGTTTTTTTCCTGATTTCTTGTATCCTATGGGTATGCCCTCAATGTTTAAATCCCTGAGATCCCATTTGTGAATACTGTATTAGACCTAAATGTATTTCACAGTAACAGGAAACTCAGCCAGATGCCCAGTATGCTGACCTTACATATCCAGAACTCCCAGTTTATTATTTATGTTTTGGTAAATTTATTCTGATTTTGAAACTGCTTCACAATAATATTACAACAGCTGTTTACCAGAAAGGCAGATTCTTAAGGTTTTCAATATGGTTCAAAGTTTATATAAGACTATTTCGACCCCTCACTGAGGGTCATTGTTCTCGTTGGCAGCTTGCTAGACCTTGCATTATTTTTTTTTAAGTGTGTTGATTTTTTCTCTACCGCAATACAGTAAGTTCACTCATTATCACTACAGATGTCCAAACAAGAACAACATAATGATCGCAGTAGCGGGAACAAGGGATGACTTGTACAGACAATATTCATAAATCTACCTTGGCTTAAGTTCATTATTATATCCTGACCTATCCCTATGGAAATCCCTTTTGTGAAAACAGTTAAATCATTACATACTATCTATATATCCATGTTCAGCTGCAAAAAGAAAAGCTTGTTTAAGGAGAGGACAAAATGTTCTAGAAAAGCAGACAGTATATATCTTATAGATCCTCTATCATTTCCAACCTCAACTCTTGAGCTGTCCTATTTGTCCTATAAGTTATCCTTTATGGGTCAGAAGAATATTAAAGCCCATGATGTATACAGCTGGGCAAAAGGTTCTAGTTCTATTGTATTGGCCAAGAAACATTATAAGTCCTGTTTCTGAAGACAGAAATGCAGCTGCCTCGATATTAACTCCTTCAGGTCGCAGATATTTTTGGATTTTTGGTTTTAGTTTTTAACTCCCTGCCTTCCAAGAGCCACTTTATTTTTCTGTCTACATAGTCATATGAGGGCTTTTTTTTGTGGAACAAGTTGTACTTTTTAATGATGCCATTGATCACAACATACTGGGAAACCCCAAAAAATGCTTTGTGTAGTGGAACATGAAAAACATGCATTACGCCATTTTTGTGGGGGTTTAATTTTTATGGAGTTTAATTTTCAGCATAAATGATAATTTATCTTTATTCTGCAGATTGATGCAATCTGAGTGGTACCCAATTGTAACAGCTTTCTTTATGTTTTAGTACTTTAAAAAAATAACTTTTTATATTTCTGAAATTTTCGCTGAAGTGCCATGTTCTGTGACCAATAACTTTTTCTTTTTCAGCCTATGGACCTAAGCAAGGGCATATTTTGGAGGGCTGAAGTGTAGTTTTCAATATTACCATTTTGGGATACACGCGACTTTTTGATTCCTTTTTATTCCAATTTTTGGGGGCATTTGGAATTTTTTTTTTTCCAACGGTGTTCAGTGTACAGGATAAATTATGTTATATTTTAATAGAATGGACTTTTACAAACGTGGTGATATCAATTATGTGTATATAACTATTATATTTACAGTATATACTCGAGTACAAGCCAACCCGAACCCGAAGCACCTACTTTTGTCACAAAAAACTGGGAAAACTTATTGACTCGAGTATAAGCGTAAGGTGGAAAATGCAGCGGCTACTGGTAAATTTCAAAAATAAAAATGGATACCAATAAAATTTGCAGGTATAGACAGTTTAATGTCTCCCAAAGGCAGATATATGCAGGTATATGTCCCGTAAAGGCAGGTATAGGCAGTTATATTTCTCCCATAGGCAGGTATAGGCAGGGTTTGTTAAAAAAATAAAAAATACAAGTACTCATCTTTCCCCGTCGCTCCGATGCGGTCCATCTTCTGGCACAGGCGGAGTGATGACATCAGGCCATGCAGGCAGCGTGATGACACTCACGCCACCTGTGCTGGATACTTCAGAAGGCCGCAAGTCTCTTGCAGCCTTCCGGAGTCCGATTGCGGAGGAGGAGGAAGAGCATACAGCTGAAGAGATCTCCGCCGGCGCCTGGGCCATGATGGCGTCTTAACGCTGTGGACTGACTCGAGATTCAGTTCTACGCGCTCCCAGAGGAGTCGCATACAGCTGAGGTATCCCTGGCGGCACCAGTGCCATGGCAGCATGCCGACATTGACTTGCGTATAAGCCAAGGACGGCTTTTCAGCACATTTTTTGCACTGAAATATTCGGCTTCTACTTGAGTATATACGGTAGTTTTGTTTGTTTTTAAATTATGTGTAAAATGCCATAAGCGAGGTGATTTGAACTTTTACTATCTTTTATTAATTTTTTTTTTAAAAATATTTAGCCAGCTAAAGCTGGTTCCATGCTCCAATCATGCAGGCTCTGCTTGGGAGTCCACACGATCTTCATAAGTCAATTTGCGGAAAGACGTTCCCACCTACGACATATGGGTACATCATATGTTGGTTAGGGGTTAATATACCAAGGATCAGTACAGAAATCTTTTCTATGATCTATGATTCTTTTATATTCAGGATCCATAACAAGGGAGAATATACATCTAAAGGAAAGAAAGTCTCTTAATAAACATAGAAGAGAAATCTTTACTATAAAAGCAGTGAGACTGTGGAACTCTATGCCAGGGGAAGTTGTCATAGCAAGTTCACCGAAAGAGTTTATGAAGGGCCTGGATGCATTTCTTGAGTGTAATGATATAACAAGCTATAGCAACTACTTTTCTGGGGAAGGATTTTTGATCAAGGGATTTATTTTAATTGACTAAATAATATAGAATCTTTATTCCAAAGAATCCATAAAAGCACAACCAAAGTACAAAGACAATGGTCGCATATCCAACTAATAGTAAGGTATGGTTGTAGAGGAAACCTCATCTACATTTTTCAAACAAAACACCATGAGTAAGAACTTTTGTTTGAAATGCGTAGGCTAGGTTTTCTTCTCTAACCATATTTTGCTGTTTGTTGGATATGTGAACGCTGTTTTTTGTTTTGGTTGTGTTTTTATGGATTCTTTGGAATAAACATTTCATGTTTTTATATGAGGATTGGTGCCAGCACTTTTTTTACATTGTTCAGACATTTTTACTGTGGTTACCAGGAACGGGGATACTGAGCTGTTGCTCTCTTTATTTTGATTCTCAGATAGATTTTTAGCCTTTCTCTGGATAATAATAAAGGATATTTAAAATGAAGCTTTCACTTTTTAGTTATGTAACTATGTTCTATTACCAGTTTAAAGGGGTTGTATCATTTCATTAAATGGTCTTCAGAATAAGGGAACAGTGAAAACAAGCAACATTTAATTGGATTCATTTGCAAAGCTGCTTGTTTTCACAAGATCCCTCTCTTCTTTTTTGTAAAACACGTTTCCCCAGTAAAGGTGGATTCCACCTCCTTTATTTAAATTTGGGTGAGGCTTACTAATTTACATTTGTTTTGTCCTCGGTCTTTTCCGGGGGGGTGGATTCCTGCCCCTCTCTAGAAATAAGGGGCCAGCAAAAATTCATCTGTACAGCTTGCAGCTCCCCATTGACATGAAATGCTTCTACAATCAGAAAACAGCAGAATTTCCCCAGTGCCTAATGCAAATTTTTTATTGCCAGACACCAACTCCTCAGGACCTGGGTGCTTCTCAATCAGAAACAGCAGAATTTGCCTCAGTGCCCATTGTCCCGCATAGAAGGGGGGGATCAGTGTTGGAGGTTTTTAGAAGATGAATTCAACTGTAAAAAACCTCCAGCTGTGAGAGGAGAAGGATCAGTGCTCTTAGAATAGAAAACGTTAGACGAATGAGGCCTGTGGTATATAAAAGCTCTTACAAAATAACTTTCAAAAAGGGTGGGGGGAAAGACACGGACATGTGGAGGGGGGGGGGGGAGGTTGAACATAATGATTGGGGCCGATGAAAAGTGAAAGGGGGGGTGAGTAATTCCCTTCAGTAAGAAAAAACCCCGTGGGGGGGAAGAAACGCCCTGTATTTTAGAACTGAGAAAATCAAAACTACAAGAGAAAAAGCCCAAAAACTGATGAAGCGATAAATCCCCTTTAAAAATTTTTAAACCCTTCAGGGTCCAACTCTTCAGTTCTTGACAGATTACAACTTCAAGCAAGCAACCACAATAGTTGTAGTTTTTTAACAGCTGGGTAATTACAGGTAGCAGACCAGCGGTCTAAGCTGACAGTAAAATCACTTATAACCATCAGAACTACCTTCCAAAAAGACAACTTAATGCAAATCTTGTACAGCAAAATTAAATTTTTATTTTTAATTTTGCTACCCCGGTGTGTCTGACTACCCTTTTTGTGTTTTTTTTAAAATTTTTTATATTTATGTATATTTTACTGTAATATTTTTTTATTTTTTTT
>JAODAL010086716.1:0-10159 GCA_025379985.1 Phyllomedusa bahiana | reverse complement strand
CCGCCCTCCCCCCCTGGACCGGGCCGTCAAAACCCCCAAAGGGGGGAGGCCCCCCCGTCCGGGGCGAGGGGGACTTGTCATCCCCGCCCCGGGCCCGGCAGGGATTTTTCCCCTCGCGAAGGGGGCCAGCCTTCCGCCCCCCGGCCCCACGTCACTCTCCGCCCCACCCCTCCGGGGACCGCGCCGAAGGTTTACCCCGACGCTCGGCCCCCCCCTGGCCCAAAATCACCAAGTGGGGGGAAACCGCATCCCCCGGACGGGGAACCGGGACGGCCTGAGGGGGCGGCGGACTAGGTTCCAGACGGGCCCACCGGGACCGCCCCCCCCCCAAAGACCCCCGGCCCTTCCCTTCACCCCCGGGCCGGGGGGAAGTGCACACGCTGTGCCTGCCCCCCTTTTCCCGGGGGGTTTCCCGGGAGGGGCTCCGGGGCCCCGGCGGGACCCTTGGGGTACTTTCAGAGAAAAGCCACTGGGGCCGGCCTACCCCGGCGTCTCCCCCCTGCCCCCTGTTGCTTTCACCCTCTGTGGGGGGGCCCGCTGGCCCCCGCCCCCCTGCGCCGCCGAACGTACCCTTTCCCAAACCCCCTTGCGCAATCCCCGGCCGCAGCAGTCAGGGGTGTTCCGCCCCCCAGGGCGGGGGGGAGAGGTGGCACGGGGCCCCGCCCCTTCATGCCCTCATGCCCCCCAAAATTTTTTCGGGGGGGGGGGGAAGTGCATCACGGGACCTCGTTTTACCCTCCCCCCGCCCCCCCCCCGAAATGCCTCCGCTGACGTCCGAAGCGACAGGACCGCCCATCTTCCGGGTCACCCGTCCCCCTTCCCCTAGGGCCCGGGGGGGGAAAAGGGGGGCGTGCGGTCCGACGGCAATTCGGGGAACATTTATACTTCCCGTTTTACACGGGGAAAATTTTTACACACGTTTGCATATACAGGGAAACTCTACACACGCTGCTTTTCCCAAAAGGGGCCAACTCTAAACACCCCCTGCTTTCACAGGGCACTTTTAACGGGGTGCTTTCCCCGGGGGCCTCTAAAGCTGCTTTAAAGGGAAACTCAACACTTTTTAAAACAGGCCCTTTTAAACTGGTTAAAACCAGGACACTAAAAACAATTTTAAAAAGGCCCTTTTTCCCATTTGATACACAGGACCTACACACGTATACCAGGACGGGATAACAAGGAACACTACCAGACTGAAATAAACGGGAAAATATACACAGGAACACTAAAATGTATAAACAGGACACATCCCCCACACACATATAAATACTTTATTAAATATACATCCCACTATAAAACCAAAAGCCCTACGGCTTTTTAAAGTCTTTATTTCACTGAGTTTAGCAAGCTGTTGCGGGCCCCTCCCTTGAAAGACAGGCTTGGGGACCCCCCCTCACCTCCCCCCAGGGGGGCCCCGGGCCCCCCTCTCTTCTTCCAGGCGGGCCCCCAACGTCTAACCCATAGCCCCCAAATTTTTAAAATTGAAAGAGTAGGAGACTTTTGAGGGCCGCACGACGCGGCCAAAAATTGAAAATGGGACGCCCATTTTTCATTTCCCCCCGCCCCTTAAAAAGCCACCCCCCACCCCACCAAAACGGGCCTTAAAGGGCCCTTTGGAAAAAACCCCCGGTAGATCCCCCTTGTATAGCCGGGTATAGCCCCCCATAACCAGGTAGTACCCTTACACCCCAAAGGTAGAGCCCCCCCCTTTTAAGCCGGGTTAGATGCACCCTCGGTAGCCGGGTAGAGCCCCCTCGGGAAAGAGGAGATGCCCCCTCTGTAGCCAGGTAGGACCCCCCCTTTTTTAGCCGGGTGGGGCCCCCTCTGAAACCAGGTAGATGCCCCCCCTTTTTACCCAGGAGAGCCCCCTTTGAAAAGCCGGGTTTAGTTTGCCCCCATTTGTTGCCGGGTAGATCCCCCTTTTTTTGCAGGAAGAGGGCCCCCCTTTTTTAGCCAGGTAGTACCCCCTCTTTTCCCCCAGGTAGATCCCCCAAATTTTTAAAGCCGGGGAGTTGCCCCCTTTGTTTCCAGGTTTAGTGCCCCCCTTTTTGCCAGGTGAACCCCATTGTACCAGGAAGTGCCCCCCCTTTTTCCCCGGTTAGGCCCCCCCCCTTGAAACCCCCCAGGTAGTGCCCCCCCCCTAAGGCCCGGGTTGCCCCCCCCCCCATTGTACCCAAGGTGGGTGCCCCCTCTGCCCCAAGTAGACCCCCCCCATTGTAGCCGGGGGAGCCCCCCCTTAAAAATTTTAAAAAAAATAAAAAAAAAAAAAACCCCAAATTTTCCCTCCCAGGTTCCGGCAGCTCCGGCCCCTTTCCCCCCAGCCGACTGAGTAGTTCAGCGTCGCAGGGGGAGTGAGTGCCCAACGCACGCACTCCCCCTGCAAACCACGGGGGTGTATGAAACGGCGCACACCAGCGCTGTTTCCATCGGGGGGGAGCCGAAACGGTCAGTCAGCAGTACAGGGTTGGGGAAAGGAAAGGGATCTTTTCCCCCCTTTTGCCTCCCCCCTGTACTGCTGACTGACTGTGGGCGCGGCCGCTTCCCCCCCTTTGTAGGAGGGGCCCGGGCCGCCCCAGATACGCCCAGCGTCTCTTGCGCCGCGGGTCCCCCCGCGGGCCTGCTGGCGGCGGGAGAAATGCCAACTCTGGGGGAAAAGGGCAAGGGGGGGACCCCATTAAAGGGGACCCCCCCCCCAAAAACGGAGAGTTGGCATTTTGGGTCTAACCTCCCCCAGGCAGGCCCCGGGCCCTCCCTTCCCTGGCAGTCCCCAAGCAGTCTAACCTCCCCCAAACGGGCCCGGGCCCCCCTCTTTTTCTTCTCCAGGCACCCTCAGAGCGTCCCCACCCCCTGCGGCAGGCCTGGGCCCCCACTCCTGCAGGCGGCCCCGGGCAGTTCTCTGACCTACCGGCCCCGGGGCCCCTGTCTACCTCCATGCGGGCCAGGGTCCTCTCACCCCTCAGGCAAGCCCCGGACACCCCCTCTCTCCCTCTAGCCACCCCCAAACCCTCTGTTGCCCCCGGGCAGGGCCGGGCCCTATCGCCTCCTGCAGGCGGACCCCGGGCAGTCTCTCTGCCTTTAGCAAGGCCCCGAGCCCTCTGTCTACCTCCAGGCAGGGTCCAGGCCCTCTCGCCTCCTGCAGGCGGGCCCCGGCAGTCTCTCTGCCTCTACCACCCGGCCCCATCTTTTTTAATGCGGCCCGGGCCCCCTCGCCTCCTGAGGGAGGCCCCGGGCAGTCTCTCACCCCCAGCTACCCCGGGCCCCCCTCTCTGTAGGCTGCGCGCTATTTTTGTTTAAATTTGTGAACAAAGGGGCCCGCAAGCGCAGCCCCCTTTGATTGCATTCGGTCGGGCCCCCTACAGCAGTAACCCCCTATCGCCCCCAACGGCGGCCCTGTTGTCCAATAGAAGAAAATTAATTTCAAATGGGCCCAAAGAAAATTAAGTAATACAGCCAAAGTGTCTAGTCCATCTTTCCTCTCCCCCCTAAAAACAAAAACAAAAAAAACAGGAAAAAAATGCAACGGTACATTTGTTTTTTTGGATTTAGTTGTTGTTGGCGTTTACACTGAATAGTTTAACTTGTCTGTATTCTGCAGGTCAGTATGTATACATGGGCCACATTATCAGTGCATGTCACCACTATATAATGACTAATACCACCATCATTTTACTGACCAAACTAGTGTAGCAAAACAAATATTACCAATAACAACAATATACAAGAGCCAACTAATGCACCGCATATCACTACCATGTAGTGACTAATACCATCATACGGTTACTGACTAAACTAGTATAACAAGACCAATATTACCAATAACAATATACAAGGACCAAATAATACACATATATCACTACCATATAGTGACTAATACCACTACACTGTTACTGACAAACCAGTATACCAAGATTCATTTTACCAATTGCATCAATGGACAAGCACTTATTAATACCAGTACATCATCATCATCTTCACATATCACCACCGTAAATGGTCTGAATAATTCCATCGTACTGTTACTGAATGTAAACCATTACACTAAGACCACTATTTTTGCCATACAGTGACCAGATTATGGTAGATACCAGCATACACAGGTTCTGCAGACTGTATGTCACCCCCATATAGTGACCATATAGAGACCATATTGAGACCAGTGTACATGGGCTGTTCAGCCATTGAAGTAATTACAGTACAGTTACATTTATTGACTCACAGGTGACGTCTTTTCTGATGAGTCATAGTTGAGTATAAGTTGCAGAGCTGTGGTCTGTGGACCGAGGTCTGGGGCCAAATTTCATGTGGGCCCAATTTCTAAGTGGCAATTTAGAAGTGGCAATCCTCAGAATTATCCCTGAATTGAGCCTGAAATGAGCAGAAGGGAGAAGCGACTCACGCCTTTTTGTAAGTTTCTACACTTCTTTGCATACTCCTTATTTACAATGCTTGCTATTACTATCTACCTTGCAGCCATCTGCCTCCTATCTTACCACCCTATCTTGCCCTCAGACAAGTTTATCCACATAAGCTCCTCTCTCCTTCCATCACCTATGTACTCATCCCACACGCTATTTCCCTCTTCAACCACCCAAACCTCCAGCTCACATTTACTGCACAAAACGCCGCTCTATTCATCCCCTGACCCATCTGCTGTCTCTTTTCATTCTCCTGCTTCTCGTGCAGGGGACATCTCTCCCAACCCCGGCCACCTTCCTTTACTGCTCATCCCGCCTCCTCCTCAGCCTCCCATAGAAAACCCTGCTAACCTGCTTGCCATTCGCTGTACGTCTTTTTTCTGCCCTTTTAAGTGTGCTCTATGGAACGCCCCCCGGATCCGTCTTTCAAACAAACCCACTGCTGTTCATGGGAAAACCCCCTTTTTCTTTTTTTCCCACCTCCCTCAACCTGCTGGCCCTCACGAAACATGGCTCCAGAAATTGACCCCGTTCCCCTTGCGCTCTCACCTATGGGGGCCCTACACTTCACCCACATCCCCAGCCCTGAAAAACAGGGGGGGGGGAAAAGTTGGCATATTCTCTCCCCACTGCATTACCGGTCCTTCCCCTGCACCCTCCCTCATTTCCCCTCCTTTGAGGTTCCAAACCCCCCTCAGACTCTTCGCATTTTCCATCAGATTTGCATTTTTGTCTACAGCCCCCCCCCCGGCTTCCCCCCCGTTTTTCGGGATAATTTTGCCCCCTGGCCCCCAAAATTCCTCTCTTCTGAAATCCCCACTCTATCATGGGTTTTTTAAATCCCCATTGATGACCCCATGTCCCCTTTTTGCCTACAGTTTTTTCTTTAACCCCCTTCATGGCCCTCCCAGTTTATGACCCCAAACCCCACAAGTGGGAATTTCTCTGTCTGGTCTTCTGTCATCTTTCCCAATTTCTAACTTCACAAAATTCCCCCTTAGCTCTCTTGACCACAATCTTATCTCCTTTCATTATCACTAATTTCAGCTTTTTCTGGACAAACCTGCCATCACTTACAAAAAATACCCGTCCATTAATACCGGAACTCACGACCCCATACAGTCCCACTCCCCCCCAATCCCCCCCCCTCTCCTGTCCAACCAGGCGTCAACTTAAAATGAAACTTCGAAACCCCCCTGGACATGTTGGCACCACTACACTCCGACCCCCAGATCAGCCCCCCCCGAAGTTGGCACACACCTCAAAAGTTTTCTCCAGCGATTTCCGGGTGTCTGAGGGGCATTTGTGGAGAAAGTAAAAATTTCCTGCAGACTTTCTCCACTACAAATTTCCCAGCTCAGGATTATCACACGCCCCTTCCCACTGCCCAAAAAAAAATATTTAAACCTCCTCATCCCACACTAACAAACAACCCAAAACGCCCTTTAAAATTTCCCTCCCTCCTAAGGCCTAAAGTCAGGCTCCGGTCCTGACCTCTGTGCTGAAAAACCTGGCCCAATTAAATTCAAAAAAGACAAAATGAAAATATCCGGCAAAACACCCAAAATCACAACCCCAAAAATAAAAAACCCCATCCTGCCCCTCCCCGCCGCCCTCTAATTACTCGCAGCCCTTGACCCGGCGAAAAAAGGAAAGTTCCAGGTTCTCCTGTCTGCTCGTCCCCCCAAACCTGCTAACTGCCCCATTCCATCCCACCTCGCCCCAGTCTATTTCTCCCCTTTCCCTCTCTACCTTACTGCATCTTAACCTTTTCTCTCCCCACTGGGATCTTTCCTTTCCCTTAAAACGCCATCAAACCCCCCTTTACTAAAAAACCCCGCTCTGGCCCCGTCCCTGTGTGAAAAACTACCCGAAAAGCCCCTCTAACCCTGCCCCAAAACCACTAAAAACCCCTTAACGCTTTTTCATCTCGCTAATCCGCTATCTCTCTCAAACTCTCTTTTGCCCCCGCTCAATCGGGTTTTCCCCCACCCTACACCCCAAAGGAAACTGCCTTAGTTAAAAGTCTCAAATGATTTTTCCCCTGCAGCAAAATCTCAGGTAACTACCTTGTTGCTTCTCTTGGATTTCTGCAGCATTTGACACTTGGATCCCCCAATTTCTCCTCAGCATCTCAGCACCATTGGCCCCAGGAAAAACCGCTCTCGCTTGGTTCTCGCCCCTCCCTCTCTGCCCCGCCCTTTCAGTGTCTCTTTCCGGTTTGCCTCCTCTCCTTTTCCCTTTCTTCTGTTGGGTTCCTCGGGTCAGTTCTAGGTCCTCCCCCTTTTTTCATTGTACACACCCCCCTTTTTGGAAAAACCTCAGTAATTTGGGCTTCAGTCCTCTCTATGCGATGACACCAAATTATAACCTCCCCCGTGGAACACTCCCCTTTTACAAAAAACCCGGGGCTGTCTGTCCCCTGTCTCTGACTCATGTCCTCTCCCATCTGAAACTAAACCCCCTAAGATGAACTTCTTGCTTTCCCCTTTTAAAACCAACCCCCCCCCCCCCCCCCTTTCTTTTTTGTTTTGTATGTGGTTTCCACCCCTTTTCCTGGGGAGCAGGGCCCGCTGTTAGGGGTTTTATTGGATTCTGATTGACCCAATCCCCCTATATCCCAACCCTTGCCCCCTGTCACCTGCAACCCCAAGAAATTTCTCCAAAAACCCTACATTTTATGTGGAAACGACTCAAAAAAACCCCCACGCTCTTATTTTTTCTCGTTTGACTACGCAACTCCCTTTCTTATCGGTCCCCTCTCTTTCAAACTTCCCTCTCCATCTTCCAGAATGCCCCGCGGCCGGGTTGTCTTTCTCTCCGCCATATACTGATGCCTCTACCTGTGTCAGTCATGCATGGTTGCCCATCCCCTACAGGATACAGTTAAACTAGCAATTCACCCCTAAAGCTTCCAAGCGGCCCCCCCTCCCTACTCCCCCCTGTCTCTGTCTCCGCCCTACCTGCTCTCCGCTCTGCTGAGATACAGACTCATTCCTCAAATCTTCCGAACCTCCCTGCCCCCCCCTACAAGATTTTCAACCTGGGCACCAAATTTCTGGAATATGTAACCGGGGCGATCAGGCAAAATTCAAACCCCCCACAGTTTTTTGAGGGCCCTGAAATACATCTTCTCGGTTCGGCCCCACCAAGATCCCCAAAATGCTATCACACAAATCTGTCACTCCCTGCCGGGCACCACAGGCAAAAATTTTTATATAGATGTACAGTCTGGGTGGCAGGTTCAAACCCCTTTTTTCATGTAAACCACCCCCATTTATAAACATGGGGACCCTTGTAAACTTGGCACTTTTACCGAGTTTCACCCAAACCCTAATAGATTTTAAGCTTCACGGAGGCCCCACACCTTGTGTCCAATTGTAAGTATTTTTTTGTGTAAAGACTGTTGTTTTCCCCTTTAATTTTTAAGTGTGCGGATTTGTTGGACATAGAAAAAAAAAGATTAAAATTAAATTATTATTATTATTATTATTATGAGTCATTTTTTCTTTTCTTTCTTCATTCGGTCCAGACCGCCATGCCACAACTCATCCCTGCAGAATTTACCACAGATACATGTTAGACTCCAAACAGTGAAAGTGTCACCAACCAACTCATTTGTGCCACCAGTAGGCAGGATATTTACTATTTTGCCATAGGCAAACTAAAATCATCAGTTCTCTATTATTAAACCTAAAACAACTTTTATTTTATCCCCAACTCTTTAACCTTAACACTATTTAAAAACCGTCTCTATCCTCTCATTTTTAACCCCTTTTTTCTTTGAAAGAGGGATAACTCCCCTTTTTATCATAAGTCTGGTGGAACCCCACCATTAAAGGAGAGTCTTAATCATAGCAAAGTTAGCTTCAGAAAAGGGTCCCAAGCCAACTACTTGGGGGCATGTCCCAATTCCATAGGCACAGAACAAATAAGGCCCCTTGGACCCGTCTGCCAGGGACACTTGTAGACAGAAAGGGGAATCACAATTTAAAACGGCATGCCCTGACCTCCGCTTTTTCGCCAGCTAACCTGGGGTTTTCAAGGCTAAAGGTCCCCGGGGAACTTGGTCTGAGTTTATTCCTTTAATCTGTTGGTAAACACCCCATTCAGGGGCTCACCAATTTGCCATAAAAAATCCAATAAAAACCCAATCCCCTTCCCCCGGGGCCACCCTCATAACTGTCTGCTGAAAAAATGCCACCTTTCTCTTAGAGCCAAACAACCTTTTCAAATTCGCCTCTCCTAACGGGCTTTCGCCCCCTTTTTTTTTTTTTTTTTTAAAATAAATTTTTATTAAACAATAATCAAAATTACAAACTTTTCAATATAAATGCAAAATGCAAGCAAATCAGTAAAATAAAGGTAATAACTATACATAATCAATTATGAAGTGCAAATAGAACCTCAACTTTTAACCAGATGCTTCCACTTTTGGAATTTCACACACCCTCTGCATCATCAGCACCAAATTTTCGCACACCCTGAAGATAAAACAAATATAACCTGCTAAGAAAAAATATGAACAGTCCTTTGAACATCCCACTCTTCCCGTTTATACAGATACATTGTTTCCGGCATCATACAGAGTTCCTTAAAACCCCACAATAAAAATAAACCCCAACTTTCTTTTTAACTTTTTTTGCAAGGCAAACCCCCAGAGATCACCATAGCCCATGTCAGGAAAGCAATACCTGTCGGGCTCTGTGATCAATGGTCTGAGCTGTGTGAGGACATCCTGTGCATATTGACAGTACCAGAAGAAAATGGGGATGGTCTCAGTACTGCCACATCGGGCTCTAGGGCACTGCTCAGATCTCACCAGTCCTTCCTCTTATGTACCTCCCTGACTGGCATGGCACCCCGCATGCTGAAGCCCATGATGTCTTTCTGTCGGTTAGTGCCCTCACCTTTCTCCAGAAGTCTCCAGACCTGGGCAGCATCTCTCTGAGGCAACATTGTATATCTGACATGTGGTCCTGCTGTCTGCAATGAGCTAACCCTTTCTTTCTGTTGAACAGATCAGATGTTGGCAGATCATGTAGCCTGTTTTGTTTGATGAATCTCTCTATCTGACAGTACCAGCTTGGAGCAGTAAGTGCAACAGGCTTGCACCCCATCCTACCGTACTGCCCGTGCCAATGCACTGCACCAACAAACACCTCAGCCCTGACTGTGATGGGCTTTCCCTCTACTTCTCTCATTTTTATTGCAACTGCGTGCCTCACCTAGAATGAACTAAGCAGACTAGGTATCACCCTTACACAGCACACTGCCCTCTTTTTCCCAAATTCCCATAAGCCGCCTTCTCTTCGATATTTTAATATGCATATTCATTGGGAATATAAACCACTGTACAATAGACCACTGTCATATTATCTTCCCCTAAAGCTTTCTCCTATGTATGTAATATGCATATTCTTCCAACAGAGCTGCAGGCCCATTAAATACATGTTCCCCTGCATTTTTATAGTATTGTCTCAAGACTATATTCATAAAACTACTTCTCTATCACATGTAAAATTCATAATCATTTTAATAATACTGTAGGCACTATGGCTAGCCCCCCCTCCCTCGGACAGTATGACCTCACAAGTTCCCCATTGAAGATTTTCTCCTACGGCTCACAGCTAGCCATTCAATCCACCATATCACAATGGGAGCATGTAAGAACTCCAGTATCCCCAAATGCCACCACATACAGCTGCATCCCCCTCGCACTAGACCAGGCCCCAACCGGGAAA
>JAODAL010086715.1:0-10159 GCA_025379985.1 Phyllomedusa bahiana | reverse complement strand
TAAGGTCATGCGGGGAACAAGCCCGGGGAAGTGAATGGTCGGGTGACTTTTTTTTTTTGACTTTTAAAAACCCCAAAGGTGTTGCCAAAGTTACCCCGTATCCTTTTTGGACTGTTGGGATTTTAAATTTTTCAGCTTCTCCAGCCTTTTTTGGGGTGAAAATAATGAAGGTTTTTGTTGCTCCCCCATAGATTTTAAATTTGGTAATCGCTTTTAATCGTGCTCAAAATCAAAAAAACCTTTTCGATAGGGCCGACTATCGTCAATCTCGATAGCCAACGCAATCGTCAAACAAAACCGAGGAGGGAGGGTTCCATGCGCCCTGCATGGCCCAACGTGTTCAATTGGTTGGGGAAAATTTTTCCTAAAATCTTCCCCCGGGATCTTAAAGCAGATTTTTGAAAATGGCCAGGAAATGTGCATGCACTTTACCCATTCGTAAAAACCAGGAAAAACCCCCCCGAGTTCCCGCGGCAGAAGGGGCCCCCCCCCCAAACCCCAACTCTGATATGCGATGTTTCCCCCCCGGGGAAAATTCCACCCTTCACATGTTTGGAAAGGACTGTTTTTAAACAAGAAGGCCATTAACGATTTTTGATGACCCGGGAGACAGAATTACTCCCCTGTGTAATTTTGATGTCAGCCATTGGCAGCTCATGTTGACCCCTGCCTTTGTTAAATTTTTTCGAGGAGGCAAACGTTTTTTGGGCAGTCCCAGGGTACGGGATAAATTAACGTCTTTCCCACTGCTTCATGTCCGGGAAAACAGATGCTGAAAAATCGTTTTGGGGGGGGACGGGGAACTTTGGCGACTACTCTCGGGGGCCAATGACCCTGGGGACTGAAATGAGGAGGAGGGGAAAAATTTGGGAGCAAAGGCAAAATTGCCCGGGTTGAAATGAGTGGTTTTTTCACCCATTGAAAGGGGAAGGGGAGCAGGAGCAGTGGAGGAGGGTGGTTGGGAGGGAGGAAGACGGGGCAGTTTGCCCCAAGCCCCCGTGGCGTTTTACGTGGAAATGGAGCGGGGAAACCCCCCGGAGTCCCCTTTTTCAAGGGCCCCCGCGGGCATGTTTAAATTTGCCTGGTAGGGACAGCCGGGGAATAGTCGCCCCGGGTAGGGGGAAATACTTTTTGGCTCTCCACCCTTTTGGGACCCTCGATTTCCGGTCCAAAATGGGAGCCTTTTTCCCAGCTATTGAGGGGGGGACAAACCCAAATACTATAGGGAAAAATCCCCCGAAATTCATTTTGGCCCGCCTATTTTTTTGGGGCATCGTCCCCCTCTAAAAGGGGTCTGCCCGGGGGGGGGTTTCCCCTAAACGCCACTACTCCTGCCCCGGCCCTGGGGGGGAAGGTGGGGGGGTGGGGAGAAATACCAGCTCCATCATGGGAACCTAAGTCTGGGTCACGGGATAAAGCGGGTTCCCTTCCCCCCTTAGTGAGGGGGGCAGTGGGCCAGCAGCAGCAGGGGCCCTTTAAAGCAAGCCCCAAACCCAAACCCGGTTGGCCATTTGGACAGCACTCTGCCCACCTCAGTTGGGAAAGGTCCCTGGACTATGGGCACCCAAACTGGAGGTGTGGCCGGGCAATTTTCCCGATTTTGCAGGGGAAAAAAGGCTGTCCCCCCGGGCCCAAAAAAAGTGGGGGCATAAAGGGGGGTTTTCAGGGGGGGGGGGCCCAAACGTTACCCCAAAAGGAAACCCGCTTGTCCACGGGGAAAATGGGGAACGATTTGGACCTTTGTCAAGATGAATCGGCGGGGTTTCCCCAGGTTTTTCCCCCACCCCAAATTTTCCCTTAGGGGGTTCGTCGGGTTAAACTACCGGGCCTAAAGGCCACTATTTTGATGTGCCCCCCTGCCTAAAATGCCACACACCCTGCTGCCATTTTTCTCCATCTCCTACCACCTTTTTCCCAGGGATGGTATTCCCACCCCCCTAAAACCCACTCTGTCTTTGTGCCACCCCCAAAGACCTCATGCTGCGGCTGCTGGGGGCTTTTTTTCCCCGTGACATCCACACTGGTCATTGTGCCACTTCTCTGCCCTCATGCTGTTGCCCCCTCCCGCCGTAAACCCCAAATTTTGTCATTGTGCCACCTGGGGCCCTACCCCTTTTTTTTCCCAAACTCCAGAATTTGTCATTGTGCCACTGTTTGACCTCAGGGCCCGGGGCTGTGGCTGCTGCCAGGGTCCTCCACACGGTTCATTGTGCCACGCCTGACCTCATGCTGCTCCCGGGCCGGGGGCCTCCGCTCTCAGTAAATTGGGCCCCACTTTTGGTTTTCCCCCTTTTTTTGCCACCCCCCCAAAAATGTCATTGTCCCCCTTTTTCTGACCCTCAGGCTGCTGTGACCCCTGCCTTGACCTAAAACACTGGTCATTGTCCCACACGTGGCCTAAAAGGTTTTGCCACCTAAAGAATGCCATTGTGCCCCCCCCCCTCCCCCCTGACCTTTACTGCTGCTGTTGTTACCTCTACACTGTGTGATTGTCCCACTCTGGGGGGTTTTTTTAACTGTTTTGCCCCCTCCAAAATTGTCATTGTGCCCCTTTCTAAACCTCATAGCTTTTTGTGACCTCCGTTTCCAGTCTTTGGGTTCCCATTCTGGGGCTTCCCCTGTTTGCCACCTCCCAAATGTCATTTTTCCCACTGCCCCCCTTCATACTGCTGCTTTTTTGGACCTCCCTCCATCATTGTGCCATTCTGTGGCCTAGCCCTTGTTTTTTCCCACCTCCAGAATGTCTTTTGTGCCACTCCCAAAACCTCATGCTTCTCCCCACCGTACCTCCGCTCTCGGGCCAATTGTGCCTTTTTGTGGCTTCCTCCTTTTTTGCCACCTCCAGAATGTCATTGTGCCAGGGCCGACCTCATACTCCCTGCTTTTTTGGACCTCCACTCTCAGTCATTGTGCCCCTGTGGCTGCCCGTTTTTGCCACCTCCGGGAAATGTCATTGTGCCACTCCCAACCTAATTTTTTTGGGCCGCGTGCCCCTCCGCTTCACCCATTGTGCCTTTTTGGGGGCCTTTCCTCCTGTTTTGCCCCCCTCCAAAAATTTTCCATTGTCCCACTGCCCCCCCTTTTCAAAACTGGCTGCTGTTGGGGCCCTCTACACTGTGGGGGTTTTGTGCCATTTTTGTGGCCTAATACTGTTTTGCCACCTCCAGAATGTAAATTTGCTACTGTTTTACCTCATCCCTGCTGTTTGTGGCTGCTGCCCGGTCCTCCACATGTGTCATTTTTTTTTGCCACTTTCGGGAACCTCATGCTGCTGCTGTGGCTGCTGCCTGTCCTCCCCCACTTGTCATTGTCCCACTCCCCGACCTCATGCTGCTGCCCCCGTCCCTCCTCTTCAGTAAATTTTTGCCATTCTGGGGGCTTCCCCCCTGTTTTCCCACCCCAAAATTCATTGTGCCACTGCCTGACCTCTTTCTGCTGCCCGTGACCCCCCGCCCCCTTTCCAGTCCCTTTTTTTTAATTGTTTTTCCTTTCTGGGGCTTACCCCCCCTTGTTTTTGCCCAACCCCCTTTTTCCAGAATGTTCATTGTGCACGCTTAAACCAAAAATTTTTCAAATTGGGGGGCCCTTTTGTGGGCCCCCTTCCCCCTTTCACCGCCCAAACTTTTTGTTTAACTAAGGGGTTGGCACCTTTTTGGAAGCCCCTTGGCTTTTGTCCTTTTTTCGAAAAGCCTTGTTTTGGGGAAAAAAATAACCCCCCTTTTAATTAAAAAAAGGGTAATTCAACCCCCCTTGGAATTTTTGGGGGTTTTTTCCAGTTTTGCCCTTTTAAATTTGCCCAAAAAATTTTTATGGGAAAAGCATTTAAAAGCGGCGCAGTCATCTGCGTGTCTACTAAAACAAAACCCTTTTGTATGAAGCCCAAAACCCAAGCTCCCCTCAAAAATTTAGCATGGAAACAAGTTCTACAGACCCTGGGCTCTGTGCACCTGGAAAGTGTTTTTTTAATTTGCGATTCGTCCGAAGAAAATTGGACCAAATTTTAATTTTTTTCGAAAATTCGGGAAAAGTGACCAAATTTCAAATTTTTTTGAAAAAATTTCCCCCCATCCTATTTGTAGTATAGGTTTTTTTCCTTTTTAAAATTTTTTAAAATATGGTAGGGTGTGTTTTTCCAACCCCCCCTTTGTGGTGATGAAAAGTGATATGGTTTTTAAAAATTATTCATTCACTATGTGGTGGTAAATATAATTTTCAGGGTTGTGAGGTTATTATTCCATTACTTTGTGGTGAGGGTAGTAAATTGATGTTGCAGTATGATTCGGTCACTATTTGGTGGTTTTGATGGATGGCAAAATTTCTCAAAAATTCATTGCCGACTTCGCCGAATTTTTCCGAAAAAATTTGTTTCGGTCTAAATTTACTTCGGGACGAATGCTTTAAAAAAAACATATTTCCGGTGACAGAGCCTGTGGGGTGCTGCAAAGTTTGCCATGCATAAATATGCAGAGGGGAGTTGGTTTGGTTTCATACAATGTTGTGTTTTAGTATGAACGCATATGAGGGCCGCCGCTCTTAAAATCGCTTCCTATAAAATTCCCTGCACCCTTTACGAGGGCAAAACTGACCAAAAAACTGAAGCGGGAAAGTACCAGATAAAGTCATGGAAAGCGACAGCTGGAAAAAAAACAAGTGAGGGCTCAGGTGGAACTTTCAGTGACAGAGTGGGAGGTGACTGAGCAGCCCCAGCAGCATGAGGTCAGAGATGGCACAATGACAGGGTTTGTGAGGTGACCGCAGCAGCACAATAGCAGCAGCAGATGAGGTCATAGAGTTGCACAATGACAAGTGTGGGTGGGTGGCAATACACCCCCTTTTGGTAAAGATGGTTGGTGGCAGATGGAGAAACTGTAGCGGGTGTGTGGATCAGATGGGTGGCGGCCATCAAATAGTGGCTGAGGAAGGTAGTTTGAAATCCAGACTCATTTCTCAAAGTTTGGGTGAGGCTTCATGGCTGATGTAATCTGACGCCTAGGGCATTGGTGTGTTGAAATCCTGGCCGATCCACGCTTGGTTCACCTTGACAAAGGTCAGTCGTTCCACATTTCCCGTGGACAAGCGGGTTCTCCTTGGGGTAACGATGGCCCCCTCTGCACTGAAAACCCGCTCTGATGCCACACTACTGGCCGGGCATTTCATTACTGAACAGTGTTACCAATCTGTTCTTCAGTAGTTATCAGACCTTGGATCCAGCGGTTTTATCTTCTCTTCCTCTCAGCAACAGCCAAAATGTGTCATCATCATCATCAGTCTAACCTAAAGCAAACACGGGCCGAATGTCACCACCAAGCATACAGAACATTACAAATAATCCATATTCTGAAGAGCTCTTTGATCACACAATGCGCTTGGAGTCAGAAGGCATTTCAAAAGATCAAGAGGCCAAAGAGGATGATTTTCTCTGCTCTGACACCCAATCGCTAATGCCCTGAGAGGAGGAGAAGGAAACTGGTCCGTCGGCAGAAATAGCGAGCGATCAGCAATGCCTCGCAGTGCCTGTGGCTTCTAGCCCGTAGCTTGAGGATGTAGACTGTGAGGAAGAGGAAGTCACCTGTGATGATGGCATTGCAGATCCAACGTGGTCTTTTCAGCAGCAGCTGGCAGCAGCTGACCTCAGAAAGGCAGATTGCGGTCGTACAAGTCAGCTGACATTACTCCGCCAGCTGTGGTCAGAGGTGACAGCGGGAACACCACTACTAGATTTTCACAGTTGAAAAGGTCCAGGACCTGTTAGACCTGGGCCTTTTTCGATCAAGCCTCAGATTTGTCGCCTGACGTTATATGCAGGATTTGTCATCAACGCGTCAGTAGAGGAAAGAATGAAAAGAGTTTAAGCACCATGAGCATGAACCAGCACATGCATGGAAAGCATGAATTGCTGTGGAATAGTCACTTGGAGAAAAAAGACCTCACAGGTCCTGGACTTCCAACCACCGTGACATCTTCTGCCTCCTCCTGCTTCGCCACTTCCAAGCCGAAGTGGTCCTCTGCTGCCGATGTACCGGAGCAGCATGAGCAAGCAGCATCCGCAGTCCAAGATACTGTTGGCCTATTCCAAAAACCAGCAACAAAGCCTACACCTTCCCTTCCACCAGTGTAACCTGCACGCCGTACAGCAGCCAGTCCAGTATCCAGCTTTCTGTATACCAGGTGTGAGAGCATAAGAAGTGCTTTGAACCCAAACATCCAAAAACCAAAAGCTTGAATGTCAGCATTGCCAGGCTGTTGGCATTGGAAATGTTGCCTTTCCACCTTGTGGACACAAATGGGTTCCGCCACGTCATGGCCTTGGCATGCCCCCTCTAACAGATGCTGAGCAGGCATTTCTTCACCAGAAAAGGAGTCCCTGCCCTGGCCCGCCAAATTGCAGAAAAGATTTCCAGCTCGTTGGCTGCATCTGTGTCCACCAAAGTCCATCTCACTACAGACAAACTGGACTTGTAAGCACAGTCAAGGGCGTTACATCTCACTGACTGCTCACTTTTTGAGTTGGTGGATGACAGTGCCTCTGGTGATGGGTTGGCTACACTCTTCAACACTGCTGGGTAGTGCAGAGTCAGTTTCCCCCAACCTCACAGGTAGCATCAGTGCCAAGAGAAAACCAGGCGTTTTTCAAATTAATGAGTCATGGAGACCATCAACACACAGATCAAGAGCTGTGGACGTATCTGAGCACTCAGACCGACCAGTGGCTGTGTGCTAGAATCCTGGTGCCAGGCAAGGTGGTGTGCGGCAATGGGAGCAATCTAATTTTTGCCCTTAAGATCGGTAGACTTACGCACATCCCATGCCCGGCACACGTCATGAACCTAGTTGTGCAGAAATTTCTCAAGCGCTACCTGGGTCTTGGCTGAGGAAGGCTCGAGGTCTTAGCTTCCACTTCCGGAATTTACACCCTGCTTCGGCATGACTGGCAGTGATCTGGGCCTCCCCGCCAACTGTCTGATATGTGATGTGGCAAAACAC
Organism: Phyllomedusa bahiana; assembly: GCA_025379985.1. NCBI lineage: Eukaryota > Metazoa > Chordata > Amphibia > Anura > Hylidae > Phyllomedusa > Phyllomedusa bahiana. Next base: position 3,175 of record JAODAL010086715.1, on the reverse strand, counting down.
TGAAATTCCACCATTATGCAGTATGAAATTGCATGGCTGTTAGAGGGGTTTTGGACTTGGGTGTTGCCCCCGAGATGGAGCAGGTAAAGGGATCTCTGCCCCATCTTGGCATTTTTCGAAGAGGCCCCAAAATGGTCAGTGGACGATCCCTGCACTGACCTTTGGTTTATTTTTAAATGAAACAATCGTTAGGAACTCTGCGGCAGCAGGTCCCAGCAGTGATGGAGGAGTAGGAGGCAGACACAGAGCCTTACTCGCCGGATGTAGAAGGCCCAACTGTTTCGCAATTGTATATGTCTTCTTTAGGCAGTGGTTCTAGGTCAAAGGCGGGTGCAGGACGGCAGGTCAGCTCACAGAGTAGAACGCAGAGGCTAGCCAGGGCTCTGGTGACAGTAAGGATGAGAAAGTGGAGGAGGGTGAGGAGGCAGAGGTGGACACCACTGTTACTGATTACCCTTCAGTGGTAAGAGGTTGGCACAGATTACAGGAGGAGTAGGAAGAGGAGGAAAATCCCGTTAGTGCCCCTCGATCCGAGGCTTGGGAGACCTGCAACATGATCCACGTATCAAGGCAATAAAAATGAACAGCGATTACTGGGTGGCCACCCTCCTTGATCCACATTACAAGATAATAGTGAGCAATTTCCTTCCACCCAAACAAATTGACAGTAGTTTGCAGGATTTTGAGACAGTATTCATCAACCAACTTGAGACATCTTTTGCGTCTTCAAATTCTAATGTCACGGTGGAACAACGTCAGCAATGGGGCAGCAGTAGAATGGCAAATAGCCGCAGCAGCAGCAGGCAGTATGGCAGAACCCATCTGGGTGACATTTGGCAATCGATTTTACCACATCACCAACGCCTTCACGGCAGGGCAACAGACACACAGAGACTGCCTTAAGACCATGGTTAAATGACTACCCTTCGGGTCAACATCATGTTTTTGTATTAGTCTGGACCCATTCAACTTCTGGGTGTCCCAAAAAAAGGATGAAAAGCCTGAGCTTGCTCGACACGCCCTAGAGGGTTTTTTCCTGCCCAGCAGCCAGCGTTATCTCGGAACGACATTCAGAAACAGCTGGTGTGGTGAAAAACGAAAAATTATCTTTTTTTCCCCCTGAAAATGTGGATCGTTTTACATTTATAAAAATGAATTGGGGTGATTTGACCATTTTGTTCCCCCAGTTCCCGGGTCATGACTATTAAACTGTGCACGTCTTTTGAAAATGTGAAAACACATTTAAACTACACTACATTCATGTCTATTTTCCGGCCTGTTGTTCCACAAATCATATTCTACTTTTCCCAAACAGTAGTTTTAAAGTCTTAAGGCTAAATTTTATTTTGAAATATACACCTGTATGCCTTGGATGTGCACTGCATCCCCTCTTACTCTTTCCTTGTACCCCTAAAAATCTTTTTTTTTTAAATGCCTCCCCTGTATACCCCCCAACTGTACTAATCATGTAATCTAAACCCCTCGAGTTTCCTTTGGAAGTTCTTGCTGCCCCCCAAGTATGCTGTCAACTTTTCAAACCCCGGAACCCTCCATGTTCCCCATTGGCATTTTCTTGCTGTCCCCAATGGGACTGCCATCTAATTTAGTCCAGTTGCAGAGGCTAAGTTCAAGTTTTTGGGCCCGGTTCAAAAAATGAAAAGGGGCCCCCCCTTACCAGGACGCCATCATCATTTTTAATGTTTAGGGCCCCTACAGCCCCAAAACAAAAAGGGGCCCACCCAAAAACAATCCTATTTTTTAACATATCATTGGGCCCCCTTTTTGATTGGGCCCCGACAGGAGTACTGCCCTACTCCCCATTGGGACCCCGCCCCTTATCTGTTTCCCTTTCCAATACAGGTTCTTTTATGTGTCAAGGGCTTTTGGGCCCCCCCAGGGGCAGGGCCCCATAGCGGCTGCTACTGCTGCCCCCCATATAACTATAGGGCTCGCCAGCTAAACCCAATTTTTACCTTTGGAATGTTCTTGTTCCACCAAAATTACAAAGTAAAAAGTTGCAAGCAGAGGCGAAAATGAAGTTCTTTGGGCCCCGGTGCAAAAAGTGAAATGGGCTCCTGCCGTTACCCTGTGCCATTTCCGATACCGGGGGTTTCTTATGTGTCAAAGGGGCATTGGGCCCCCCAGGATTCAGGGCCCCCTAGCGCTGTACCGTGCACCTCCCATGTACGCCCCTGCTTGCAAGCTGTCCCGATCTTTTCAGTTAGCCCTTGAAAGGAATTAAGTATTTTTGCCTCCAATTTTTTTTTGTCATTTAGAGCAAATTTTCTTCACTAATTGTTCCACATATCCCGTTTCTGTTATGGATATAATTACAAACTTACCTCACTGTTTGGAATAAAAATTAACCCCCAAAATCTTCTCCAATTGATTTAATGGGGTTTGATTGCTTTTGAATCAAATCTCGAACTGAAAACCCAAACTCTTCGAAGTTCGTCGACCCGAAGTTTTAAAATGTTCGCTCATCACAGTGCCCTGTTCCCTAGCAGCTGCAGTGGTGACACCTATTTCAGAATTTAGGATGTCAAAGAAGATAAGGGTAGGTTTTGTGGGAATGGGGGGCTACCTTTTCTCTTTGTAAAAGTAGAAGGGTTTAAAAACCCTATCAATACAAAGAAAATCTATAGACACCAAAATGTATTGGCGAAAAATAAATTCTTGGACCACAGAAAGTATTACTCTTTATCCTCCAGTATTTGTTTTAGCTCCTCTATCTTTGCCTGTGCATATCTCTTGCTCTATACACTTTTTTATGCTTTGGTGTCAGTATTTCTGCCTTTGTTTTATCTGTTACCACTCTATAGCAATATAAACTGCTGATGTATATTAACTTTGATACGCAACAGAACTACTGTTTATATTGCTTTACTGTCATAGTAGCTTATAATGTGCCTTTATAAGACATTATATGTTACATTAGTATGTCACAACTTGTCTTTATGGGGAAACCTACCATACACAACAGATAGCTATAGACTACTAGGTTCCACTAGATTGGATTTTTATGTTTAGATACTTTTATGTGCTTCTTGAAGATGCATATCATTCACTTATGCTGTACATAAACCATCTTTTATTTATTTCATACACACAGAACATTCTCTATGACTTGAAAAATGTCCAAGGTGTTTCAAAATGTCATCACCTTTTTTTGGGT
>JAODAL010086714.1:0-10159 GCA_025379985.1 Phyllomedusa bahiana | reverse complement strand
CACCTGATATCCCGGTTCTATTGGGCCTGACTTGAAAAGGAATTAAGGATTTTGTTTTCATTTTGTGACTCCTGTGCCCGAAAACAAGACACCAAACGTCACAAGCCGGGGGGTCTCTACAGCCACTCCCCACCCAACCAACCTTTTGGCCCAACTTTCCAGGGACTTCTAACTGACCTCCCTCCCGTCTGCCAAAAACCATTATTTGGTTTGTTTTAAAGGGATCGCTTTCCAAGATGGCGCTTTCTTTCCCTTTTTCCCCGGGGCTGCCATCTGCCTCCCGCCGGGGGAGCTTTTCCCCTTCAGGGGTTTTTCGTTGCAGGACCCCCTCCAAATTATTCCCGACCGGGGAGTTCAATTTGATCCATTTTTGGCCCCCCTGTGAAACCCAAAACTTGGGTGAAGCCGACTTCTCGCCCCTCCCACCCACAACGAACCCCCAGGTGAGAGGGAAACCCAAGTTTTGGGGGTGTTACCTCGCCATTTCATCTGGGCCGTAAATTACGGGTCCATTTTTACTGCCTGGTGGATTCCTTTTAAAAACCCTTTTTAGTCTGGTCCGGGGGGTATCCCCCTTTAAAATCTGTATCCTCACCCCGCCCTCCCTCCCTCGGGCAACCTCCTCATCCCCGGCGGACCCGGTTCAATAGGGAAAGGGCCCATCGGGTCCCAACCCTCACGCTGCCCCCCTCCGACGCATGAAGACCCAACAATAAAGAATCCCTCCCCCGGGTTTTCTCTCCGGGTGAAAGGGTGTGGTCTCGTCTAAAGTTGTCCCCTAAAGATGCTTCTAAAAAAACTGGACCTTTTTTCCGGGGCCCCTTTTGGGGTCACGCCGTTTCAACCCGGGGTGTCAACAAACCCCGCTCCCCCTAGATGAAACCCCCCTTTTTAAAAAAAGTCCCTTACTGAAACCCCGTCCTTAATCGTTTTTTCCCTAAAGGGGCGTCCTCCCCCGCTGTGGCGATGCCCCAAAAATGTTTTCGAGTCAAAAAATTCGACATAAAAAGAAGGGGGAAACGATACTTCCGGGGGCGGAATTCGGTCCCGAAAGGGGGTCTTGGACCGGGGGAATATCCTAACCCGCAGCCTCATCCAAATTTTTTCAATCCTAAGGGGGGGGCCCAAAGGGGGGGGGCCAAAAGGGGGGGGTTTACTGTCACACGCTCCTGGACCTCTGCCCGGGGTCGCAGGGGGGCCCCGGGTCCTTCCCCCCGACCCCCCGTCCCGCATGTCGGGTTCGGGGTCCGCTCATGCCCGCCCCCCGCCGGCGCCACTTACCCGGCCACCCCTGCTCATCAGTCTGGGTCTCCCCGCGTGGTTTCCCCCCCCAGGGGCGCGCCGCCCCTTTTTGAAATTTAAAGGGCATTGCCCCGGGTAATTGGTTTTTTCCCGGGGAAACGCTCCATTTAGCCGGCCTTTTCCTGCTGGCCCTCCCGTCCTTGGGGGTTTCCCTGGAAAAGCTGTCTAAGTTTCCGTCTTGCTTACCGACCATCGCTTACGTTTACCGACCACAAACCAACCCACCTGTCCGACCTCCCTTTTGTCTCCGTCTACAACCAACCGCCGCCTGACCTCCTGCTGTCTACATCTACAACCAACCCCCCTTCCGCCCCTCCTCCTGCCCACACCCCGGCCTGCCTCCCCGACCTGTACCTCTTACCCTTTGCCCGCCACCGCAGGCAACCCCCCGCCATGGAGTGACTTGGGGGACTCCCCCGCAAAAAAACCCCTCCCGCTTTCGCGGCCTGTGAATACCGGGGCCCACTAAAATTCCATCCCTGGGTGGGGTTACCCATCCCTCGGGGTCCAGGGATCCCCCTCCTGCCGTTTTCGATTCCATACCCTCATGATGACGGTTTTTGGGCCCCCTTGGGGGCACTGTTGGGTGGCCCCCAAAAGGCAGGAACAGTAAAAGCAACTAAAAATGGCATATCAGCGCATGTGTTGAACACGAACTTTACTACAACGAACCGTAAAAAAACGTAAATCGAGAAGTTCGTCTTAAACTTCACTTTTTTTAACTTTTATTAAAAAGAAATTTTTCAAGGCACTGGGGCCACAGTCCCCCAAGAAAAAAATTTGGGAAAACATTTCGCCGTAATTTTTCAAAACCTGCCCCCGCAAGGTCTGGATGATTCGTGATATTTAAAAAGGGGCTGTGTCACATAGACAAAAAATTACTCTTTGGCATTAACTCAACTCACCTTAATTATGACGAACCCAAAAAGTCAAGTTTTTATCCTACAACTTTTAGGTGTTGGTTTATTTTTAAATTTTAACTTTGAAATAAAATTCTAACTCCTAAAATCAATGGGGAAAAATGTTTGGGTTAATTTTTATACCTATACAGGGGAGAAACTGAATTTCCAACATAACATAAACTGAACGTAACAACTTATGAAACAATTTTACAGAAAAGAATTGAAGGTTAAAAAAATCTTCCTTTCAAAGGGTAAATTAAAAGAAAACCTTAAAAGGGACATAGCTATAGAAGGTCCCGGTAGAAGCGCTACAGGCCCGCATCTTGAGGGAACCCCAAAGCCCCCTTTGACACGGAATTTTAAAAGCCACATGGAAATGGCAGGACCCGTTCTTTTTTTCACCAGGCCAGGAAATTCAAGTTACGCCTCTGCTTCAACATTGTACATGTGATAATGGTTTTCACAAAACACCCAACGGGGGGAAATGTTTTACTGCTGGCTAATGGGGGGCAGCATAACACGTTATTGAAATGCCCTGGAACGCAGGGCCCCATTTCACTTTTGCACCAGGGGCCCAAAAACTTAACTTAGCTCTGCCTGATTAAATTAACAGCAAAACCATTGTACAGGGAGAACATCAAATGGGAAAACGATTCGGTTCAACAAGATTAGGCGCATACCATTGGGGCAGCAGAACAGCCAATGGGGGAAACATCAAGGGTTTAGATAACAGGACTTCGTACATTTGGTGGTAGTACAGGTGGAGGCATTAAAAAAAAAAATATTTGGAGGGCTACAAAGTGGAGGATAAGAGGTGTATGCAGTGCACATTAAGGTCATACAGGTGTATATTTTAAAATAAATTCAGCCGTAAGACTTGTAAGTCTAGCTGTTGGCAGCAGTAGAATACAATTTGTAGAAACAGCAGACACAGGAACTACAGATATGAGATGTAGTGTAGTTTTAAATTTGTATTTCACATTGTCAAGAAGACATGCTACAGTTCACTGGTCAGTGACATCGGCAACCGGGGCAACAAAATGGTCAGAGATCGACGCTTGATTCATTTTGATAAATGTCAAATGACATTTGTGCTGAATGTGCATTCCGAGATAACGCTGGCTGCTGGACAGGATAAAATTTTTATGACGTGTCAAGTGTGTTTTCCCATGATTTTACATACAGAAGCAGTGTTTTTCTGGTGTAAAATTCAAATACATTCACAAATGTGTCTCCGATTAACTCAGATGTTGCCAATAAAGCAGAAGCTTAAAAAGACATGACGTCATCATATAGGCTGTCCCAAACTGTTTAAAGGCATATTAATTCTATTGCATTTAAACTTATGAATTTGCAGAAAGTAATAAAAATGCCTTAAAAATGATCCCTCTCTCAATATTCTGGCATTTGGCAAATAATTTTGAAAATCCTAATTGACCTAAAACTGGTAAGATTTATTCTGATTTCATGTCAGATAGTGAGAAAAAAATGCAGATGTGTCTTTTTATATAGTGTCTGTAAACTTCTGGTTTCAACTGTATCTCTCGAGTGACAGTCTTTTATTGATTTTTAATTACAGGAATGCTTTTGCTCCATCGATGTTAACGTCCATGCTCCACCCATACTTCTCCTTCTGTTGTGCTCCTTTATTCAACCATGTGGATGTTTTAGTTGCTGATTGTCAGGAAAAGCCCGCGCCCAATCGAGGGCAGACGGCCTGACTTAGGGTATATTTGTGACGTTGGACTCCCCCCCCCTAGGGGTATGCAAGGTAAGCCAGCTATGGGTTCACAGTTAACTTCTTGTCCACATGGGCACAGGAAGTCCCAGGGAGTGTGAGAGGATACCCCACTCGCCCACAACCCTGAATGGCTGGGAGAGATCTGTTTACCCACATCGGTGAAACAGAACACTGCCAGCCCAGTAGAGTGCCACCAGTTCCTCGTTAGTTACAAGCCTGGTCCATTACAGACTTATAACAGGCCAGGAACCAGCCCGGGTAGCGATATTTTAGAGACCGAGAATAAGGACACATGAGATCGGGTTGATCAAGACAACAGACCAGCTCAGGATCAGTTTAAAGATTTAATCGCCTTGGGAGGTGCACTAGAAAAACAATACATACATAGAGGTATAACTATACGGATATTGGTCAGAGATGCGAATACAGATATGGTTACAAAGAGACAGCAAGATGTGCATATTTACCTTAGGTTATCCCTGTGCTGGCATACAAAGGGGTGAATGCAGCCTGCTGATTTTGGACGCTCCTGGTACGTTTGGCGTAACTCCCTTTCCCAACCCTGGGCCCAGTTAGGTTCAAACTTATAACTGTACTGGGACATCCCCCTTCACACCCTCTGTCACACCCTGTCATGTACCTGGGATGGTCCACACTCTTCTCCCTCCTGAGCCATGCTGTTTTTGGCTTCAAACATGAAACGGACTTTATACTGGCAGAGAAATGGAACAGAGCTAAGCTAGTGGTACCATCAGAACTGGATGGGCCTAATATACAACTGGATACCAAACACTGGGTTTCTGCTCTGGTCCTTGCACCAGCCTTCCGTTTTTCTATGCCTGTGTGCCCTACAAATGTCGGAGTGACAGCTATGAGTGTGGGACATTTAATATTTAAAAATATGATACTAGAGTAGGCCTGTGATGCATGGTTATTCCATAATTCTTTATGAAATTCTGACTCTACTGTGACTAGTCCACCTCCTTTGATTATTTGTCTGGAGCAGGAGCCTGGCAAAGATGATAATGAAATTAAATGATAATCCTTTTGAGGCTCAGATTATCTCGGTCTCCTATCCAGTTTGGGAGCAGTCAGGCCTTGCATCCAAATTGGGGACATGTGCCTTTTGCTTATTTGATTCCTTCCTCACTGACATGTGTTGAGCCATGGGGGGAGCTTGGTTGGCGTTCTGCAATAACTGAGTTATTTGAAGTTACAAGAGATGAGGGGTGACTTTTGTCATTTTCCTCACACTGATACTTATAGAACTGAGACTACAAAATTCCACGTTTTGTTTATAAGTTTATACTTTATTGTTTATATTTAACTTTAAAGGTTGAATGAGCATGGATAAATTGGTGAAAAGAAAGAAACCAGAATAATCTGATGATGACGGTGACAAAGGCTAAATCAAGAGAAAACACTGTAAGTATGATCCGGAATACATTGTTTATGGATTCATTGCAGTAAGGGCAAATGGTGACCAACTTGTGTTGTCTGTCTTTAAACACTATCTAATGAAGCAATGAAAACAACAAAGTTAAAGCGTCATCAAACGACAGTGCGTGCAAATGTAGCTAGTAAGCCAAAGGAAAATTCTGAGTGGCAAAGGGAGCGCTAATTAAATCAAAGGGCAAAATGACGCCGTGTATCACTTTAAATGAGAAGGCTCTTCGTAAATCCTATTTGATAGTTTTACAAATTGCACATTACAAGAAGCCTCACAAAATTTTGGAAGAGCTTATACTTCCAGCTGTTGAAGGTGTGTGAAATTGTCCTGGGAAAAAAATTTAGCCAAAAACTGAAAGTAATTTCATTGTCTGTAGCATGGTGAGCAGAAGATTTGGTGATTTGTCTGAAGACATACCTAGCTAGCTAATAGCACAACTTCGGCAAGTCAAATCAGCTGGATGACAGTACTGATATTGCAAATGTTGCACAGTTGCTTGTAAATGTGAGATATTGCTGGGAAGGTGAAGCTGTGGAGGACTTCTTGTTTTGCAAATCCATCTCAGGACGTATTATTGGGAAAGAACTTTTGCACATGGTTGACAATTTTTTTTGTCCACACGAAATTGCCATGAACGCAGGAAGGAAGTCTAGTCTAGTTGTACAAACAAAGGAAGTTGCTCCACGAGCAACAACGGTCCACTGCATGATCCACTGCTTTAGCTGCAACGGACATGGATGAAAATCTTGCTTCATGTGTTTTCAGCATGTGTTAAAATTGTGAACTTCACCAAAGCTAGGCCACTCAATCATCATTTGCTAGAAAACTTATGTTTCGGAATGGAAGCAGAACATAAATTGTTATTGCTGCATACAGAAGTAAGATGGCTGTTGTGTGGCCATGTTGTATAGCGCATATTTGAGCTCCTGGATGAATTGCTCATATTTCTAAATTAGCATAATGGAACATCATGACATTTCTTGACTGATGAAACATGGATTGCCAGATTGGCATATCTTGGCATCATTTTCAACATTCTGAACCACTTAAATTTGTCATTGCAAGGTCCTGGTTCAAACATTCTAAAAATACATGACAAAATTTATGCTTTCCAGAAAAAAATCCGTATATGGAAGGGAAGATGTCAAAAGGGCGTTTATGATTAGTGTTGAGCGATTGCGTTGGCTATCGAGATCGATCGATAGTCGATAGTCGGCCGCTATCGATAAGGTTTTTCGATAGTGAGCATCGATTATGAGCGATTCCCATTAAAGTCTATGGGAGAGCAACAACACCTTCATTTTTAAACACCCAAAACAAGGCTGGAGAAGCTGAAAATTAACATCCAAAACAGTCAAATGGATACGTGCTTAATCTTTGGCAACTCACTTAGGTTATAAATGTCTCAGAAAAAAAGTCACAGCCCCATTCACTATCCCTGTCTTGTACCACAGCCTGCCCCTTTAAACCTGCATAAACCCCAAATTTAAAAGTGCCAGAAGGCAGTATGATTTGAACCATCATGTTTACTTGAACTGGACATTGAATATCCCTGTCCTGGAACGCAGCATGAGCCCCAAACCTGCATGACCCCCAGATGTAAAAAAGTGCCGCAAAAAAGGAGTCTTTTCAACCACCATTTAGTTTCACTGGACATTGACTATACCTGTCCTGGGCCACAGCATGAGCCCCAAACCTGCATGACCCCCACATTTAAAAAGTGCCGGAAAAAGGAGTCTTTCAACCACCATTTTAGTTTCCACTGGACATTGACTATACCGTGCCAGGGCCACAGCATGAGCCCAAACCTGAAAGGACCCCCACATTTAAAAAGTGCCAGAAAAAGGAGTCTTTCAACCACCATTTTTGTTGAACTGGACATAGGACTATACCCCTCCTGGCCATAGCATAACCCAGGGCCGGAGTTACAGTGGGTGCAGTGAGAGCCCAGGCTGGCGTCCCCTCATCTATTTAACACGCAGGTTAAAATTTCCCTGATGACGCAGCAACAAAAACTGTTGTGCTGAAGCAGAGTTGCGGAAACGGAAGTGTGAGAACTCCAGCCTTCCTCAGTACACAGTCAAGACCTGGGTAGCGCTTGCCCCTCCGTATGCTCCATACTCCATGTCCTCTGAAAAACCTACATCTGGTCAAGTTTTCCTGTACCTCCCTTGTACAATTCAGGGGAATTTTTTTACCAGCTATTTTGTACATGCAAGTTTTTTAGTAGTTTAATTCTAGAAAACACATTTTTAAAATAGGATGGAATCCCACCATGTCTTTGTTTCTCTTTTTTTCATTGTATTAAATGGGTTGTCTCAATACAGGGATTGATAGCTATGTTAAAGATCTTGCAAAAACAAGTCATTTTGCAATATGTGTCCATTAACAGTGTCCTACCTATTCCTGTTTCTGACAGCACCATCACCCTTGAGCCACTCTTGACAATTGTGAAGAACAAATGTCTGTTAGAAACAACATTTTTTAGAATAGGACCTGTAGTATAGCTGCATGTCACAGCAAAATGCCCCCAAAAATTCAAAACATGACCCATGAGCCACTTTTGACAATTGTGAATTACAAATGTCTATTAGAAACAAATTTTTTAGAATAGGACCTGTAGTATTGCTGCATTTCAAAGCAAAATGCCCCCAAAAATTCAAAGCATGACCCTTGAGCCACTTTGGTCAATTGTGAAGAACAAATGTCTGTTAGAAACAACATTTTTTTATAATAGGACCTGTAGTAGTGCTGCATTTCAAAGCAGCATGACCCAAAAAATTCTAAAAATGACTTCTCAGCCACTGTTAAAAATTGTGAAGGAGAAATGCCACTCAGAAGCCAATTTCTGTTCCAAAGGACCATGATTATTGCTGTATCTCACAGCTACATGACCCCAAAAAATTATAAATATGACTTCTCAGCCACTGTTAAAATTGTGAGGGAGAAATGCCACTTAGAAGCCACATTTCTGTTCCAAAGGACCATGATTATTGCTGTATCTCACAGCTACATGACCCCAAAAAATTATAAATATGACTTCTCAGCCACTATTAAAAATTGTGAGGGAGAAATGCCACTTAGAAGCCACATTTCTGTTCCAAAGGACCATAATTATAGCTGTATCTCACAGCAACATGACCTCAAAACCATTGGACAATGCGAAAAAACTTCTTAAGATAAAGTGAGTAAATGGAATACGGTGTTGTCATGAAACCTTGCTGTCTTTTACAGTCTCCTCACAGCAAAAGAGAATAAAAGAGAATAAAAATTGCAGTAAGAAATGATCATTTTAAAAAAAAGTTTTCAAGAGGACCATTTCTGTTTGAAAAGGAATGTGAAGTAGACCGGCAACTAATCGGTGACCTCGGCAATTGGGGCCACAACATCATCAGAGATCCATGCCTGATTCATCTTTTGGCGAGCCCTGTGCAACCAACTTCAGGTGAAGCTCGACTTCTCGTCCGCCTACCACCCACAGACGAACGGCCAGGTGGAGAGGGTCAACCAAGTCTTGGGGTGTTACCTTCGCCATTTCATCTCGGCACGTAAAGATGACTGGTCCAGTTTACTGTCATGGGCGGAGTTCTCTTATAACTCCCTTGAGTCTGAGTCCGCGGGGTCTCCCCCTTCTACATCGTGTATGGCCTGCATCCCCGCCCTCCTCTCCCTCTGGCAACCTCCTCTGAGGTCCCGGCGGCGGACGACCTGGTTCAAGACGTGAAGGCCATCTGGTCCCAGACCCGTCAGTCGCTGCTCCGCGCTTCCGAGCGCATGAAGACCCAAGCGGACATAAGAAGAATCCCTCCTCCGGTTTTCTCTCCAGGTGACAAGGTGTGGCTCCCGTCTAGATATATCCGCCTAAGGATGCCTTCTAATAAACTGGGACCTTGTTTCCTGGGACCCTTTGAGGTCATCAGCCGCATCAACCTGGTGTCATACAAACTCCGGCTCCCTCCTAGGATGAGAATCCCCAATTCGTTTCATGTCTCCTTACTGAAACCCCTGGTCCTTAATCGTTTTCCCTAGAAGGCTGTTCCTCCTCCGTCTGTGGCTGATGCGCCCAATGTCTTCGAGGTCAAAGAGATTCTGAGCATGAGAAGAACGGAGAAAGCGATACTTCCTGGTGGACGGGAAGGGGTTCGGTCCCGAAGAGAGGTCTTGGGTGCCGGGGGAGAATATCCTGAACCGCAGCCTCATCCAGAGATTTCTTCAATCCAGTAAGAGAGGGGGGCCAAAGAGGGTGAGGGCCAAAGGGGGGGGGTTACTGTCACGGACGCTTCGGCGACCTCGGTCCCGGGTCGCAGGCGCGCCCGTGCTCCTGCTCCCAGCGGGGCCCCGTCTCGCACGTCGGGTTCAGGGTCCGCTCATGTCCTGACCCCCGCCGGCGTCCACTTACCCGGCCACGCTCCTGCCCAGTCAGTCTCGGTCTCCCGGCGCGTGGCTCCGCCCCCTAGGGCGCGCGCGGCCCGGCTGTTTGAAATTTAAAGGGGCAGTGCGCCGGTAATTGGTCTTTGCCGGGCACTGCTCCTATTTAGGTCCGGCCTCTTCCTGCTGGCCCTCGCCGGATCCTTGGTGTGTTTTCCCTTGGAATAAGATGTCTAGAGTGTTCCTGTCTTGCCTTACCGACCATCTGCTTACGTTTACCGACCACGAACCAGAGCCGCCTGTCCTGACCTCCTGCTTGTCTACCATCCACGAACCAGAGCCGCCTGTCCTGACATCCTGCCTGCCCATGACTACGAGCCTGCCTGCCGATCCTGT
>JAODAL010086713.1:0-10159 GCA_025379985.1 Phyllomedusa bahiana | reverse complement strand
GCCCGCGGGCATCGGCAGGAAACCCACCCCCAAACCCGCCCCCTCCCCGGCCCCTCTTCCCGGGCCACGTCCGAGGGCCCCGCCGCCCCCCCTTTTTCCTTTTCCCGGCCTTTGTTTTTGGGGCCCCAAATAAAAACCCCCCCCCTTTCGGCGCGCGATGGTTGGTCTAAAATTTTAAAGGGGGCCCAAAGTGTTCCCGGTAATTGGCTTTTGCCCCTTAAGACCCGTATTGATTCCCAAGTTTTAATGGGCCGCCGGGCTTATTTTCCCTGTCCTTCCCTGTTTGCCGCTGCCCCTGCCCCCCGCCCGGCTTGACCCCCAAAAACCTCTGCCGCCTGCCTGCCTTCTCCCTTGCCCCCGGAAAACCCCTTTGGGATTACGATTCTGTACCACGAAAAGTAACCCCGGGCCGCCCCCACCGCAAGGTCACGTCGGGGTAAAAAACCTGGTACCCCTCAAGCCGCAGCAAGTCACCCCCTTTGGGGGGGGGTTTTGGTGAAAACCCGGGGGGCTACTTAGTTTCCCGTTCCCTGGCGTGGTTTAAACTTTATCACCCACTTCCCGGTGATCACCCGAACCAACCGCCGAACCTTACGTACAAAATTGGGCCCCAGGGGATTCCGCCAGGGGGTTAAACCACTGTAAAAATCCGGGCGTTGGGATGCGTCCGTCCCCCAGCAGGAAGTCGGTACCCGACAAGTTTTGGGCGGCCATGTTTCGAACCTTGCGGCTCCCCCCTACCTCCCCTCCCAAGCTGCTCCCCGTCCCGCCCCTACCCTGCAGCCTGGCTTTTCCTGCCCCTCCCGCTTACCTTTCTTATGGGGAAACCCCCAAGGGATGTGCAGGGGCTTCACAGTAATGTTTCCTCCAAATCGGATTTTGGGGACATCATTTTTTCCTAATGAGGGGGCTAAAGTGGCCTTATTATTACCCTCCCCTACGGGCAAAAGCTTCGGGGCCGGGGCCACTCTTGGGGGGGACCTTTGGGGGGAAATCCGGAGGCTATTTTGCAAACCTTCCCCCAAGGTTTTTTCGAACTGTTTTTGGGGAGCCGGGTTTTGCCCCTCCTCTGCTTGCCGCACCCCTGCTCCGTCTCCGTCGGGGGCGAGCCCCACTGTGGGCCCAGTACCGGTGCATTTCCCGCCCCTTTTAGCCTCGGTTTTGGAATTGGAATAACGGGCTTTGGTGCAATGTTTTTGGAAGGGGTTTTTTCGGGATTCTTTTAAAGTGAGTCGGGGGGTCGGGAAACTGACTTTTCGCCGGGACGAATTGATTCGGTTGGCACCCAGACGATATCCGTTTTTTTGGGGGAATGAAAGACAAACAAGAGCTCTGCCCTTTTGGGGAAGTTTTTTATTTAAAACCGGGCCCGGTTTCCCTGGGCTTAGCTCCTGTTTTCAACCCCCTCCCTTCCCCCGCCAAGGGTTCATGAGGACAAAACCCAAATAAAAGGGGGAAAAAGAGATAAATTTGACCCAGGAGGAAACGCTCACAGGGGACCCCTGAGGGGGGGTTAGGGTTCTTACGTGGGCCGGTTTTTTCCGGGCCCCATTTTCTTTTGGGGGGTTTGCCCGGGTTTAACCCGCCCGGGGAAAATTTCCCGCCCCTAGGGCTAAAAAGGAGAGGCATCCCTAGGTGTCAGAGGGGTTTTTCCCCTTTGGGCCATTCCTGTTTTTTTGGGTGGAATTTCCCCCCGACATCCCCTTTCAGGCCCCGGGCCTTTCCTGGACTCGGGGGTTCCCCCCCCCCCCCCCCCCTTGGTAATTTTTTAATCACCCCCACGCGCTGGTTTTAAAGTACCCGGTTTTTCCCAGTGACCCCCCTGCAAAAAAAAACCCTTTGTTTGTCTCCTCGGGTCAGGGGCCCAAATTTCCAAAGGATGCCATTCAGTTCCTGCACGCGCCCCTCACACTGGGTTGGGGGCCCGCTACATCGGGAAAAACCCAGTGAAACAAACCCGGGTTACTCCCCTCTTTCCCCCTTTGAGATAAATTGGGGGCCCCTCCCCTTTTTTTAAAAGGGGGGGGGAAAATGCTCCGGCCCCCAAAAACGGGAAAACACAGGCGAGATTATTCCCCTGGGGACCCAACCACTAAACGATGCCTTCAGGCGCTTCCCCGGGCCCCCAACGGTGCCTCTCCCGCCCCTAAAAAAGTCTATGCCGGGGCCTGCCTGCCCCCTTTCCCAGGACTTTTCCCAATGTTTTTTATGAAAAAAGGGTCTGAACCCCTGCCCCCGCACCGGGGCCCTTCGATTGAAACTATTGACCTGCCCCCCCGGGTACTACCCCCTCCCCGGGGGCAGGGGTTTATCCTCTTTTTTCCCCCGGGGAAGCAAAGGCGATGTCCAAATACATCCAAGGGGAATCCCGCAAAGGCTTTATATGAAGTGCCCCTCGCCTGGGGGGAGCCGGGATTCTTTTTTTGCCCCAAAAAGAAAGATGGAAAAACCCGGCCCGTTTTTAAAAATTATCGTGGCCCCTGAAAAAAATAACCAAAAAGGGGGGGAAATGGTTTACCCCCCTGCCTTTGATCCCGGGGCTGTTTTTAAACCCGCCTACTTTTGGGGAAAATTTTTTTTTTCCAAAATGGACCTTCGCGGTGTTTAAAAATTCTAAATTGCACCCGGGAAAAGGTGACAAAGGGGAAAAAACACCCTTTAACCCCCGTGATGGCCACTTCGAATATCTGTCATGCCATTTGGTCTCTGAAGGGTTTCCTGCTGTCTTAAAAAAAATTTCTTTAAATGAGATTTTTCCGGGATTTCTATAGGGTCTGCGTTTCGTTTATCAGACGATATTTTCCTCTATTCTCCAAAAAATTTTAGAGATTTAAACCTTTTACAACCCCCCGCCAGGTGTCAGGTCTCCAAAAACCACAAATTTTTATGCCAAGTTGGAAAAAGGGGGTCCCTTTTTCAAACCCCGGGCACCCCTTTGGCCTTCTTGGGGGAAAAATTGTGTGGGGAAAAAAGGTTTAAGATGGACCACCCCCCAAGTTATGCTGTCCGGCAGTGGCCCCCCGGGGGGGTTTTTTTGGGCCATCCAGCGTTTTGGGCTTTCCCGATTATTACGGCAATTTACCACAGTTCTCCTCCCCTGGTGGCTCCAATAGTGGCCCACCCAAAAAGGGGTTTTGCCGACCCCAAAAAACAGGGCCCCTCCCGGGGCCCCAAGAGGAAAATTCAAAGTCTGAAAGCTGCGTTTGTTTCCGCTCCTGTTCTCTTTTCGCCCGGGGACCCTCCCCCCGTTTGTCTTAGAGGGCGAGGGGTCCCTCAGTTGGGGCCGGGGCCGTTTTTTTTTCAGAAGTCCTTCTCGGGGAAATTTCGGGGCATGTGGTTTTTTCTCCAAGACCTTCCTCCTGCCCGAAAGAATTAAAAAATCGGGATCGGGAAAAATTTTGCTTTTAAAAATTTGGCCCCTTTGAAGAATGGCGGGCACTTTTTTGGAGGGGGCTCACCACCCCTAGAGATCTTCATGATCATAAGAAAACTTTTATATTAAAATCTGGGCCCCAGCGATTTTAATCCCCGGGGCAAGCCCGAAAAGGTCGCTTTTTTTTTGCCCGTTTTTTTATTTCTTACAAAAAAATTCCAACCAGCTGAAAAAAAAAGTTTAGGGGGGAAGCTTTCTCTAGATCCTCCCACCGTGGGTTGGAGCCACCCTGCAGCACCTTTTTTTTCCGGGGAAAGGCTTCTTTCGGCCCCCCCCCCCCCCCCCCCCCCCCCCCCCCTTTAGCCCCCTTCCCCAGTTTCCCCCCCTGGGAAAAACCTAAAGTCCGTCCCGCTTTGCGGCCCTCGAACCTTAAATGGGGGGCATTCTTCTCGAACAGGGGTTGGGCTTTTGGGATTGAAAACCCGTTTTCAACTCATTCGGTTTTATTGGGGCCCCTTTTCTTGCGGGGCGTTTGGGGACTTTTTACTTTTGCCTGTACCCCCTTTTGCTCGGGAAAAAAGTTCCCCGTCTCAGAAACCCGGGGGGGGGTTTCCCTTTAGCCCCTCCCGGTGCCAAAAAGAAACCGTGGGGTCCCCTATTTTCTATGGTTTTGTTTACGAACCCCCCCCAGTCATCGGAAAAAAACGGTCCCTTTGGGGGTGGGGGGTTTGGGCAGGAATTTTTTTAAAATGGCTCATTTTGTGCCCCTGGTGGGTTTTCCCTTTTGGCACCCCAGCTGCCAGTTTTTTTCCACCAAAATCTTTTGGGTAACGGGCTCCCTTTTTACATCATTTTCTGAAAGGGGAGTCCCGTTTTTTATCTAAATTTTGGCGGGTCCCCTGTTGGCCCCGTTTTCGGGTTTCCCGCTGGACTTTTCATCTGGTACCCCCAGACCCAAAGGGCAGGTGGAGAGGGTCAACCAAGGGGTTTTGGACTTATCTACGACTTTTTGTGTTGCCCGTCAGGATTTAAATGGTCTGACCTTTTTTCCCCTTGGGGCAGAATTTTTCATATAATTCCGGACTCAGAGTCCGCTGGAAACCCCTCCTTTTTTTATTGTGTTTGGGTTCCCTCCCCCCCCGCCCCCCCTAGCCGTTTGTTTTTCACGTTCCTGCCCTGGAAAACCCCCCCCCCCGTACGAGGGTTTTAAGTCACTTTTGGCAGGTTTTAATCATTTTAGGCTCTTCTTCGGGCTTTTCCAAATCGTACCCAAAGGTTCAGGCCCAAAAGGGGACCCCGGAGACCCCCCCATGTATTTTAAACCCCGGTGATTTGGGGTTTTGGGTATCGGCCAAATTTAAAACCGTTTTAAAGGGACCCAGATACAAAACTGGGGCCCCAAAAATTTTGGCCCCTTTTGTGGACTTCATCAGCTTAAACCGGGTTCCTACAAGCTCCCCTTGCCCCAAACCCCTTGCGTTGGGCCCGGAAAAGAATTTTCCCTGTCTCGCCCCAAGCCTTGTGGGCTGAATCGCTTTTCCCGTGGAAACTGTCTGCCTTTCCCGTGGCCCAAATCTTTATAACATTTTGAGGGCAAGGAGGTGTTGGGGGCAGAAGACAGTGAGGGGAAGCGGTTTCCCTTTTTCATGATGGAAGGGGTTCGGGGCCCGAGGAGCCCTTTTCCCTGGGAACCTGAAAGGAACCCGTCACCTGATCTCCCTTTCTAGGTTCAAAAAAAAGAGGGGGGGGGGGCCGAAGGGGGGGGAAATGTCATGGCGGCCGCGGGGCCCACGGGTTCCCTTTTGGGTTTCCCTGCCTGTTTGGGGGTCCGGGGGGGGCATTGCGGGCACCCACGACCCCCCCGTCCCCAAGCCCCGGGTCTCTTTCCTGGGCCCCGCTCCGGTTGGGACGCCCCTTTCCCGTCCCTCCCGGGGCCGTTTGTGGGCATGCCCCCCCCCCTAGCGCCAAAGCGCGCGCCGGGGTGGTCTAGATTTAAAGGGCCAGTTTTCCCGGTAATTGGCTTATTTTCCAAAACCGGGGCCTTTATAAGGGTTTTGCCCCAGCACTCGCTGCCCGATCGTTGGTGTGCGTTTTGTTTAGCTTTTGAGGTTGGTCTCTAGGGCCCTTTTTGTTACCGTGTTTCCCGTCCGCCCGCTTACGTTTCCCGGGCCTTGCCCCCGTTTGCCGCCCGCCCGTCTCCGACCATGAACCTCTTGCCGCCTGCCCCCGACCCCTTTTTCCTGTCCCCCACTACGCCCTTTGGGTTAAAGTTCTGGGACCCCGCAAATACCCGGCCCCCACCGCAAGCAAGTCACGTCAGGGGGAACGAAATGGTTTGCCTCACGCCGCCCCAAGGCCAAACCAGCCCTTTTTCGGCGGGTTTGGTGAAAAACCGAGGGTCTACTTAGATTCCCTTTTCCCCGGCGTGGGTTTAAATAAACATCCCCTTGCGGTGGTTTCCGCGAAAACCAACCGAAACCCCTTACAGTGCCCAAAAAACCCAAAGTAGGGATTCCGGTAGGGGGGTAGCATTGGGCGCAGTGAACAGGGTTGGGGTGGTGACCAAAGATTTATTTGGTGACCAAGGGAAGGGGCTGGGTGTATAATTTTTTGGAAGGGCTCCAGGTTCCCACTAAAATAATAGTTCCACCATTGTGAAAATTTTGTGTAGTGTGCATTTATGAGAGCACGTGGTAAAGGGTTTGGGACAGCCAAGCTTCATGCAAACAAAAGTGCCCTTTACAACGGGGGGACACGGGCTAGGTAGATAAGTGTTGCCTATTGGGAAAAAGTGTCCTCTAAAGTGGTGCTGCAAAAGCTGTATCTGTGCATTTTTCTTGTGTACTCCCCTCCTTAGGAGGTGCCCCACCCACTAGGCCTTGTTAGCCATTCACATGGAGGTCATCCCATAAATGGTAGCACCCCAGCAGTCACAAGCCCATAGAGGCACCGGGCTTTCATAAAAGTGGCTGGGGAAACCCCCGGGGAAATTTTTTGAATTAACCCACCCAAAGAGAACATTGCATTGCCAAAATGTTTGGCCACTTAAAAATGATGAAAAAAATCAAGGTTCAATGCCCCTGTGTGATTAAAAAAATAATTTTAATACGCCTTGAAAGCAAAAAGAGTTGGTAACTGGGTACTCCCACTTACCAAGCTTTTTACCTAACTTCACTACTAAAGAATATACAAAAATCATATATAAAACCCTACGTTGGCTCTGCAAATATAAAATATATTCTGAAAAACACAAGCTAGGTGCACAAGAAAAAGGCAATATATACACTAATACAAATATCAGTGGAACACTAAAGATAAGTAAAACTCAAGGTATATGGGAAATTTTGGGAAAATGATTACTGCAAAGGGAAAATATAAAAAACCGGGGGACTCTTGTTTACGGGTTTTGCCCCAAAGATTGTTTTAAAAGCTCACCTCCAAAACGTAAAGGGGTTTCCCAGAGCAGGGGGAGTCCCTAAAACTAAATAAAATTACCTCACTAGGCAAAAAATCCAGCGGAAAACTTCGGGGGTTATGGTAGGAACTGCAATTGAATTACCCTGCGGGGGTTTTAAAAAAAGAGGAAAGCTGATGACCAGCAGCCAATGAGACCCGCCAATCCCCAAATGAACTAAAAAAACCATAGTTGGCTCTGCAAAATAAAAAATTTTATTCTGAAAAAAACCCAAACCCATAGGAAAAACCTAAAAAAGGCAATATATAAATTTTAATACAAATATCAGTGGCACACAAAAGACTAATTTAAAACCCTTTTCAAGGTATATAGAAATTTTGGGAAAATTGCTTTTATGCTAAGGAAATTTTGAAAAACCGGGGAAATTTAGTTTACGTATTTGTAAAAAGTTTGTATTAACCCTAACCCCCCAAAAACGAAAAGGGGACCCCAAAAGAGCAGGTGGGGTTCCAAACAAAAAATTATATTACCTCACAAAGGCCCGTCAATCCGAGGGAACTTCGGGGTTTTTATGGTAGGAACTAGCTTTTAAAAATATTTTATTTTAATGTTTAGTTTTTGCCCTATTTAGTCGCATGAGATGTTGTACAGAAATTTGTTAGGGAACAGAATAATTTAATTTGCCCTTTTTTTTTTAAAATTTAATAAATCAATTACTTTGGGTTTTTGGTTTTCATTTTTTAAATGGCATTTTATGGTGGTGGGGGGTTTTTTTTTAAAGTTTTTGGACCCAAAACCCAAATCTTTTGATTAAATTTTCCCTGTCCCAAAAAATTTGAAAAACTACTAATTGTCTTTTAAACCACGGGGTTCTCAGAAAAACTATAAAAAATAGCAACCAGGTCAGGGTTTTTGGACTACTTTTTACATTTACACATCTTTTATAGGTTTAAAGGAAATTTTTTTGGTTCTGTCGGTTTCCTTGCAGGGGGATATTTTCTTTGAAAGTTTTTTAAAAATTTATTAAATGAAAATGTCATGTTGTTTTATAAAGATAAAAATGAAAATGGAAATCCCTTTCCAAGGGGGGAAAAATAAAAAATTTTAAAGGGTTTTTTTTTTAAAACCCCAAAAAAATATAATTCCTTTTTGGGAAAATTTTTCCTTCCCCAAAGCTAAGTAAATTTTAAAACTGAAGCCCCAGGAAAGTTTTTAAAATTTTCCCCGGCCCTGTTTAAGCCTTTCCCCCTTGCCCCTTTTTAAAAGATGTTTTTTCTTGGGCGCTTTTTAGAAATTTTTTTTTTTTTTTTAAAATTAAAAATTTTTTTCTTTTGGCGGGCCCCTTTAGGGTTAATGGGGAAAAAAAACCGGCGGGTTTTTTGTAGTCTCCAAAGTCATTTTTTGACTTCGTCTTTCGGGGCCCCGGGTTTGTTTTTATACAACATGTTTTTAAAATTTACCCCCAAAGCCCCCCCCTTTTTAGTTTTTTTTTTTGGCGGTTTCCTTTCCCAAATTAACAATACAATTTTTAAAGGGGGGGTGACTTTCCAAAAAAAACGGGGAAAAAAAACAAAAAAAAACCAGGGGTTTTTTGGGGGGAAAAAAAAACCGTCCGGGACAAAAAAACCCCATGCCGGGGGTTATGCATCAGCAAAATAAAGCCGTTTTTCGGGCTGTTTTTTTTGTGAAGCAGTTTAAGCCCTTTAGTTTTTATTCTCTGCAAAATATACCCCCCCCAGAAAAGCATCCCCCAACCCTTTGGGTTTTAATTCTATTTCTGGGGACTGTTTGTTTTGCATTATAAGGAGAAAAAAAATTTCCCTTGCTTATTCAGTCCACAAAATTTAAATGGACCATTTTAACACTCTGTTTGGGGTTTAAGATATTTAAATTTAAAAAAGTTTTCAGGAAAAAAAAGTGAGGGGGTTTTCCCTTTAATTAAAAGGGAACCCTTTATTCCCCCTGCCAAACACATAAAAAGTAAAAAAACTAGACATGGGGGGAATTTCTCAAAAAAAAAAAAATTAGGGTCACTTGGGCCAAAATTTTTCCCCGCCCAAAAATATTTCGGTTTCCCCCGAATTACTTGGGACGAATCGCTTTTAAAAAGCAGCTTTTTTTGCCGGGCGCACAAAAAGGCCTGGCAGGGTGCTGTTGAAACATTGTCCCCATGTTTTTAAAAATTTTATGGCGGGGAGTTTGGGTTTTGGTCTTCATACAATTTTTTTGGGGTTTGATATGACCCCGCAGAGGACTGCCGCCGCCCCTTTAGAATGCTTCACTAAAAAATTTCCCCCCCTTTGGGCATTTTAAGGGGGGCCAAACCCGGGCCCAAAAAAAAATAAAAGGGGAATGTAGCATGATAAAGTCTTTGCCAGCAAAATTTTGGAAAAAAAATAGCTGGGGGCTGGGGTGGGCAAAATTAGTGACAGATTTGTGGGGTGGCCCGGGGCAGGCAGCACCACAGCAGTATAAATTTTGGGTCAGGATTTGGCACAAGGGAATTTTTGGGGTGGCCAAAACAGGGGGGGAAGCCAACAAAATGGCCCCCCAATTTTAAAGGGAGGGGGGAGGGAAAAAGGCGGGCAGTAGAATGAAGGTCAGGCTGATGGGCGAAATTGACATTTTGGGAGTGGAAAAACATGAGGGGACCCCCAAACAAAAAAAGGCCCACAAATGACTGAGGGGCACGGGGGGGGGACAGGCGGCCAGCGGGCATGAGGTCGGGCCCAGGGAAATTTACAAAAGGTGGAGGACACGGGCAGCACCCAACGCAGCAGAAAGGGAGGGCCAAAAAAGTGGCAAAATGAAACAGTGTGGAGGACGGGGGCAGAAGCCACGAAAGCGGGCATGAGGTCGGAAAAGGGGAAAAATTTGCACATTTGTGGGGACCCACCCCCGCAGAACAGCAGCAGAAATGGGGGGTCAGACAGTGGCAAAAATGAAAATTTGGGGGTTTGGCAAAAAACGTTTTTGGGCCAAACCAAAAGGGGGAAAAAATTCAAACAGGTAGGGGTTTAAAACTGAAACCCCTTTTTGGGAGGTAAGGCAGGGCAAAATGGCCCCATTTGGAGGTGGCAAAAAACAGGGGGAAAAAGGGCCCACAGAATGGCCCCAAAGGGAACTGAGGGGGCGGAGGTCCCCGGGGGGGCGAAGCTTTGGGGTTTTGGGGGCAGTGGCACAATAAAACATTCTAGAGGTGGCAAAAAACGGGGCTGGGGCCACAGAGGGGCAAAATTGATGGGGTGGGGGGTCAAAACGCAGCAGTATGGGGGTTCGGGCAGTGGCACAATAAATTTCCGGGGAGGTGGCAAAACAGGTTTCCCAAAGCCAAAAGTTGGCCCCACAATGATGAGGCGGGGGCCACGGGC
>JAODAL010086712.1:0-10159 GCA_025379985.1 Phyllomedusa bahiana | reverse complement strand
TAACGTTGGCACCAGGGCCCCTCGTCAACACATGCAGGTCCCATGGGTTTGGCCTGGGAGAACGTGGCTCATGTGGTGGTCCATCCTGCCGCCACAGCAGCAGCAGCGCCCAGTGGCACACATGCCATTGCAGCCAGTCAAGGCTCCACCACCTCTGCAGAGGGGAGCTGTTTCTCTTTGCCATCATCTCCCGGTCCAGATGCTCCTGCTCCTCGCTACTCATGGCGTCAGCAGTCGTTCAGCGAGGCGATTGCAAATAGACAACAGTATGCGTCCAACCATCCTAAGGTGCAGAAGCTGACCGTACTCCTGTCCAAGTTGTTGGTACTGCATTCCCTCCCTTTCCAAATGGTGGACTCTACACCGTTCAGAGAACTAATGGCTTGTGCAGGGCCGAGATGGAGAGATCCAAGCCGTAATTTCTTTTACAAAAAGGCAGTACCAGCACTTCATAAATATGTAGAACAGAAGGTGGGTCAGTCCTTGAGCTTATCGGTTTGTTCCAAGGTGCACGGCAGCGCGGATGTCTGGAGCTGTAACTACGGTCAGGGCCAGTACATGTCCTTTACGGCCCACTGGGTGAATGTGCTTCCTGCCCAGGCACACCAACAACTTGGACAGGAGACGGCGCTTTCTCCTCCACGTCAAACTGCGGCTCCTGCGCCAAAGTCCGCCGCCTCCACCACCACCATCATCTCAGCCTCCACAAGTACTGCTCCATCATACCACATGTGTAGGGCACAGCGCTGTCACGCAGTTCTACACCTGGCTTGCTTCGGCGAACAAAGTCACAAAGGGGAGGAACTGCTCCGCGTCATGCAGCAAGAAATCGATGTGTGGCTTTCTCCGCGCCAACTGCAAATCGGAGCCATGGTGACGGGTAATGGGAGGAACATGGTGTCCGCGCTGCACCGAGGAGGGATGGTCCATGCGCCCTGCATGGCGCATGTGTTCAATCTGGTTGTGAAAAGGTTCCTGAAGTCTTCCACCGATCTTCAGAACATTCTGAAAATGGCCAGGAGACTGTGCATGCACTTCATCCATTCCTACAAAGCCAGGAACACCGTCCTCGAGTTGCAGCGGCAGAACGGCCTCCGCCAACCCACTCTGATATGCGATGTTTCCACCCGTTGGAATTCCAGCCTGCACATGTTGGACCGACTGTATGAACAGAGAAAGGCCGTTAACGATTTTTTGATGATCCAGGCGGACAGGAGTACTCCCCTGTGTAACTTTGATGTCAGCCAGTGGCAGCTCATGCGTGACACCTGCCGTTTTCTGAGGCCATTCGAGGAGGCGACGTTATTTGTCAGTCGCCAGGACTACGGGATGAATAACGTCATTCCACTGCTTCATGTCCTGGAACAGATACTGAAAAATCTGCCTGGGCAGGGGACTGGAGACCTGGCGACTACATCTCACGGCCACATGAGTCCGGTGGGGACTGAACTGGAGGAGGAGGACATTGGAGCAGAAGCGATGTCTGGTGAAATTAGTGGATTTTCTACCCAGGTGACCAGAGAGGAGGAGCAGGAGCAGCTGGAGGAGGTAGATGGAGATGAGGAAGACGAGGCAGATGACCTGCAAGCACCGTGGCAGTATACAGTGGAGATGGAGGCAGGGAGCCCCTCGGAGTCACTTGTGCAGATGGGCCGCAGCATGCTGATTTGCCTGGCTAGTGACAGCCGAATAGTCACCATTCGGCAGAGGGATGACTTCTGGCTCCCCACCTCACGTACTACTGCCGCGGCTTCTGGGGGAAGGTGGGGAGGAGGGGGTAGGAGCAGTACCAGCTCCATCAGCAGCAACCTAAGTCTGGAGTCACTGATGAGCAGCTTCCTTCACCCGCCTCGTGAGGAGAGCAGTCGCAAGCAGCAGCAGCAGGACCTGGAGCAGTCCCTGAACCAACAGGTGGTGGCCTACTTGGACAGCACTCTGCCATCCCAGTTAGAAGATCCGCTGGACTACTGGGCAGCCAAACTGGATGTGTGGCCGCAACTTGCCAAGTTTGCAGTGGAGAAGCTGTCCTGCCCGGCCAGTAGTGTGGCATTAGAGCGGGTGTTCAGTGCGGCGGGGGCCATCGTTACCCCAAGGAGAACCCGCTTGTCCACGGGAAATGGGAACACTGCCTTTGTCAAATAATCAGGGGGGGATTGGCCGGGTTTTCCACACCCCAAAACCCCTTGGGCTCAGATACATACCTGACCCTCCCCCAAAACTTTGAGAAATGGTTGGGTTAAAACTCCCCTGCCGTCGGAATCTCCTATTTTCCCTTTGGGAAAATTTACTAACTGGTTGCCCAAATTTTTCCCCTTTAGTTAAATGGTGGATTGGTTCAACGGTTTTCCCATCTTGTTCCTTTTCCCGGTTCCTATATAAACCCTCAAGCCTGTTTTCACTCTTGAGTATTGTGCTTAGCTCCTGCTTTCCATCCCCTCCCCTGGGGAATTTGCCGTCCAGCCTTGTTCCTGTTCTTGCTTTTAACCCCGCCAACCTGTTGCCGCTGTGCCCACCGCTAACCCCTGCACTTCGACCAAGCACAACCCATTACCATCCTGGGACCTCGCTATCCACCTCCGCCCTTGTTTGTCCCCAGCCCGGCCATTGGATTCCAGCAATACACCAGTCCCCGGACAAGAACTCAACCCAAAGATGGAGTCCGCGGGGCGGGGACCCCGGGAAGCTCGTTTCAAGAAAACTGCAAACTACGGTGGCAATATGCGCTCTGAGATCAGGCTTTGAAGATCAATGCGACCTCATAAGGTCAGAAGCCCAAAACCCAAAGGGGTTATGGACAACCCATTCAGACTACGGGGACCGTGCAACCTTAACCGCCCGGTTACTCCACCTGGAAAAACAAGCCTCGGGGACCCCCACTTGGGTCCTGGATGACCTAATTGCCCCTTTTCAATTCGGGAGACCCGAAAAAATTCCGGGTTTCCTTTAACCAATTAGGTTATTTTTTGATGAAAAACCAACCATTTTCCCTAGGGACATCAAAGGGTCCTATGCTTATTATGCGTTAACACATAAACCCTTTGCCGGGGCCCCCCTTTGATTGAGCCCAGACCCCCCGGCTGAATCACCTGGAAGCTTCATCGACGCCAGATCAGATTTTTAAGACCCTAATCGCGTGCTACACTAAAGCAGCTATACTAGCAGGCCAGGAAAAAACGCCCCGTGGCTGAGTATGCTATGGAATTCAAGGGGGTGGGCAACGACACCGACTGAATGACGCTGCAAGAGTCTTTTTTTAAAAAAAGGGACACGCAGCACATTAAAAAAGAACTTGCCCGTGAAGGGCTCCCTTTTTTTTGGATGATTTTTTTTAACCATTGCTTCAAATTGATACCCGACTACAAACGACCAGGAAAAAGGGCTTTTTTGAATTATGACCCCAAGCAGGCCCCACCTTTCCTGTCTCCTTTCCAAGGAACCCCTGGGAAAAATTCGCAGAGTTTTCGGGAAGCACCTATCAAGCACTCCATATTAAAACTAAAAGCGTAGATAAAGACAACAGGGCTCCTGAAATCTATGCTTTTTACTTGGAAAGCCCCGACCCTTCCCATAAATTGCCCTACCGCCCACGGAGTTTGGGTGCAGCCAAACTGATCCCACTCCTCGGAGGGGAAAAATTTTGCTTCAAAAAAAGATTATCTAAAAGAGTAGTTGTCCACTATTTCGCATGGCCCTCATATAAAGAAAGAGAAAAAAGGACTCTCATTTTTCCCTTCCCATAAAATTCCTGGCTAACCCCAGTGGGAACCCCACCCACATGGTGGACTCGGGGGGCAAGTGGCAACTTCAGGGATCTCTCCTTTGCCAAGAAGGGGGTTAAACTCAAGAGGAGACTCTCACCCTGGAAAGGAGACTGTAATGGGTCTCCACTGAGCCAGGCCATGGATCAAAGACCACCCACTTAAATCATTATGGCACCCCAGCACCATAAGTCCTGTCTTTCCATTGAACTTCGCCGCACTTTCCGTCATCTTAGCTTACCTTTTTTTGCAATCACAGAACCCGTTATAAACTGGAAACCAAAGAAAATAAGTTTCCCAGCAGAGGATTTTTCCCCCCAACAGCTCACTCTAACCCCTGAAGACCCATTAAGACAAAAAAAAATGGAGCAACCCCGAATCCAAGGAAAAGCAGATGTTTGCAGCAAACAGAATCCGACAAGTTTCCCCCACCGACCTACTTTTGCCCCATAGACTTGTTTCCTGGGGCACCATACCCTTCGGAAACACTCCCCTCTGGCAGGCCTGATTTAAAAGCCCCAAGGACATAAAAGGGGGAAAACCCTTCTAAGGGTTACCCCTTTTCCCTTCACCACAGGGCCCCCCATTTTTTTGTCAAAAAGAAGGGAGGGTTTTCCTTAAGACCTTGCATTATTACAGAGAACTTAAAAAATCACAATAAAAAAACCGTTATCCTCTCCCCTGATCCCGAACTTCGAAGATACACATCAAAGATTTTTTAAAAAATTAGATCTACAGGCGCTTCCCAACCGGGTCCGAATCAATCGAGATAAGGGAAAACTGCCTTTAGGTCACGTTTGGAACTTTGGTTTTTGGTTTTATCCTTTTTGGCCCTTTGTAATCCCCCCGCCACCTTCCAACATCTCGTCAACGACATCTTCAAGACCTCGGACCATTTTCATATCATCTACGGACGATACCCCTGATTTTCCCCAAATTCGAGGGAAGAACACCAGAACATTAAACTTTTCGGGAACTCTGAGGAGAACCATTTTTACATAAAGTTTGAGAATGTAATTCCATCAGACAAGACCAATTCCTTGCTAGTAATTTCACCTCATGGCTACAAAGGGACTCTACAAATCAAAGCAATAGTAGACGGCCCACCCCCGAAACATAAAAGATTTTCAACTTTTCATATTTTTTTCCCAATTTTTCATAGAGCTTCACAAAATTTCTCGAAATCATTTCACCTATTACACAGTTGCAAAAAAGAAAAATCTTTTTGTTGGTCTCCTCAAGCAAAAGAATCCTTTTCTCTCTTAAAGGGCCGTTCACACCCCGGGGTTTTGTTCATCCCGACCCAGAACTCCCCCTTCATTTTGGGGGGACGCTTCAACTGTCTGTAGGGGGCCCTACTGTCTCAGAAACGGGAGACAAGAGTTTTTTTGCATCCTTTTTCGTTTACTCCCCCCGTTTTTCCCTCTCTGAGAGGAAATTTTGAGTGGGGAATAAAGAAATTTAGCTATTGTTGCAGTTTAAGGAATGGAGCCCTCTCTCAAGGACCTCACAACAAATAATAGTTTTAACTGATCACCGTAATCTGGAATTCTTAATCTGCCAAATTCTATCCCTCCAAGCTCGTTGAGTATTTTCCTCAACCCAAATTTAACTTTATAATCTCATACAGGCCCGATCCCGTAATGGCAAGGCAGATGCTCTATCAAAAATTTCTCCAGTGATTCCCCACCTGCAATTCCACCCAAACCATTGTTCCGGAGTCTAAGTTTTTGGGAAATTTATAATAAGGGCTTTTCTCAAAAAATAAGAGGCCAAACACCGACTCCTTCTCTCCCCTCCCCCAAAAGTTCAGTTGGGGCTTAAAAAACAAGATTGGACCCCGGGCACAGCTTTAAATACCCGAAACCGTAAGACTGAAGATTCGAGGCTACCCACGTTTCCCCAAAATTGCCGGGCACAAAGAGTGCAGAAGACCGGAATTTTTAAACCCCATTCTTTTTTGGGCCCCAAATTTTCTACAGGAATGTAAAGAAGTATGTAACACCTGTGACATCTGTGCTAGATGCAAACCCACGTTTTCACCCTCAGGTTTGTTACAGCCTTTGCCGATCCCCCCGCCCCTGGTTCCCATATCCATGGACTTTATCGTAGACTACCACCCTAAGGGAAAAACAATTTTCCCTGGTAGTTGACCGGCTCACCAAAGCTGCACATTTCAATTTCCCGTACCCGGTCCCCAAAACCCCCCTGCCAAAGACACACGGGTCCATAATTCAGAAATTTTTTCGCCTTTATGGGTTTTTCCTAAGAAGTCATCTCGGGTCGTGGGGGGGCATTTTCAACCAAAAATTTGGCGATTTTTTTGTTCAGCCTCGACATCGTATTTAATCTGTCAAAAGCCTTTCACCCCAATCAATGGACAACTGAACTACGAAACAACCCTGGAACATATCGCGATTTTAATTTTGCCATTTACAAAACTGGGGTTTACTGCTTTCCCGTGGCCGAATTTTCATAAAATAATTTTCCCAAAATGCCTCCCAAACAACTCCTTTCTTTGCAAATTTGGGTACCATCCAAATATTTTCCCAAATTCCCCCGCTTTTTTTCCCCATATTCCAGCTGCCACGGAAAAAACTTTGGGATTCGCAAAAATTTTAAACTCTAAGAAACACTTTGGGGGGGCCGAAAAAAAAGAAAGGGGTAAAACCCCCCACAAACCCTTTTAAAGTTGGGGAAATGGCCCTCGGAAATTTTAAACTTAAGTTCCTTCACCAAAACTGGGAAATTTTGGGCCTTGATCCTTCAAGCCATAGCTTCCCAAACTCCCCCACAATCTAAGAAGATTCTCCCCTTTTCATGGTCTCACTAAAACCTGTTTTGTCCAATCCCTTTCCCCGGGGCGGTTCCCCCCCCCCCATGCAGTGGAGTAGATGCAAACAAATTTTTCCTAAACAAATCTTGGACTCAGAATTTTTCAAACCCCCAAACCTTATTAAGTGGCAAGGTTTTGGGCCCAAGAAAAAAACGTGGGGAAACCTGTAAGTAACATTAAAAGCTCCTCACTGTTTAAAAAAATTTCATCAGAGACTCCCAGAAACCCCGTCAGGTACGTCCAGAGGCCGCTTTTTAGGTGGGGGTAATGTCAGGAATTCCTCTTTTCCTTGGAACTTCTAACGTTTTTTTCCCTTAAGTTTGCCCTTAGTTTTAAATGGTGGATTGTGTCCCCCAAATGGTTGCCCTCTTGTTTCCTGTTTTCCCGGGTTCCATATAAAAACCCCCAACCTTTTTTTCCTGCTTGAGATTGGCTTTCCCGCTTTCCCGCCTCCGCCGGGGAAATTCCGTCCAGCCTTGTTTCCCGTTCATTGCATTAAACCCTGCGCAAACCTTTTTGCCTCTGCGCTCCACCGCTTTAACCCCTGCAAAAATTCTGACCAAGCACAACCCTTACCTTCCCGGGACCTTTTGCATCCACCTGCCCCCTGTTTTTGTACCTACCCGCCCTTTTCCACAGTATACACCAGTACCGTGACACGCCCACCACTATTTTTGATTCCACCCCCCCGATGCCACACATCTGCCTACCACCTCTCTACCAGGGGCTGGGATTGGCCACCCCCACCACACCTTCATTTTGGGCCCCTCTATACCCAGCGCTGTTGCAGGGCCGGCCTCCAACTGGCATTGTGCCACTCTCGCCCATGCGCTGCTGCTTTGTTTTCAGCGCGTCCCTCACACCCTTTTATTTTGCCACTCTCTGACCTCATGCGTTGCTCCTGCCGTCACCTCCACACTCTGCATTGTGCACCTGTGGCCTACTCCCCCTTTTTTTTCCACCTCCAGAAAGTCATTGTGCCCTGTCTGACCTCATGTTGCTGCTGTCGCTGCCAACCTACACACTGTTCATTGTGCCACCCCTGACTTCATGCTGTTTTCTCCTGCCATCACCTCAACACTGTGTCATTGTGCCACTCTGTGGCCTACTCCTGTTTTTGCCACCTCCAATGTCATTGTGCCACTGTCTGACCTCCTGGTGCTGCTGTGGCTGCTTCCGTGCCCTCCACACTGTGTTATTGTGCCACTCTGTGGCCTACTCCTGTTTTTGCCACCTCCAGAATGTCATTGTGCTACTCTCTGACCTCATGCTGCTGCCGTGCCCTCCACACTCTGTCACTAATATTGCCACCTGAGCGCTCAGCTTGTTTTTTTCCAGCTTTCGCTGCCATGACTTTTTTCAGGCTACATTACCGCTTCAGTTTTTTGGTCAGTTTTGCCCTCTTAAGTGCCCAGGGAATTTTATAGTGAAGTGATTCTAAGAGCGGCGGCAGTCATATGCGTGTCATACTAAAACACAACATTGTATGAAACCAAACCAAAACTCCCTCTGCATATTTAAGCATGGCAAAAAACGTTCTACAGCACCCTGCAGGCTCTGTGGCAGCCTGGAAATAGCTGTTTTTTAACGTGATTCTCCCGAAAATAATTCGGACCGAAACTAATTTTTTTTCTACTCCTTCCCCCGATTTTTAAAAATAGGATTTAATCAAGGCTCATAAAAGCACCTTCAAAAATAGTCTAATTTTTTGCTCTTAGCCTTTTTTTTTGATGTTTTTAAAACTGTGTGTTTTGGGTTAATTTGTTTGCAAAGGGACCCATGACCTCCCAACTGAGCCAGTGTTTTCGACCCCGCAGCCCGTTTTGTTTTAGAATGCATTGAGGGGCAAGTAAAAAATTTCCCCAAAGTCATATTCCCCCCCCCTTTGGGCCAGCTGCACCCAAAGCCCCCCCCCCCCAAACGACCCCTTTTAAACCCCGTAGGTACAAAGAATTTCTTTGTTGTTTCATGTTTTGCCCGTCCCCCCCAAAGGTTGAAGTCACTTTCCCAAAACCCCCCCCGTTTTGTCTAAAAACCTCCCGAAAAATTCCCAAAAGTTTTGTGTCCTTAAAAAATTTTCATTTTGCCAAATTCCAGCCCTTGGGCATTTTTGATTTTTTCAACAGGGGTTTTCCCTTTTCCCACCTTTCCTTCCCCATTAATTTCATTTTAAACAAAGAAAACCAAACTTGGTGCCCCCAGCCCCGTGTACCCCCCCTTTGGGGTTTCCCCCTAACCTTTGGGCTTTTTCTGGCTCTTTGGTTACCTTTCAAATTATCTGTCCTTTTCAATTTTTTTAATTAAATTTTCCTCTTGTGGCCACATGCGGGGAAGGGTTGGTCCATCCCAAATAGACAATTTTTTAACATACAAATTATCCCCCAAAAAAAAGGGGGCCGAAAATTTTTCATAAATTTTTTAACTAAAAAAAAACCCTCTAATCCCTTTCCCCCCCCCTTTTGGGGCCCCCAATTTAAAACCGAGAAGGGGCTAAAAAGCCCTAGCCCCCTTTTTTAAAAAAACCCCCTTTCCCTGCCCCAAAACCTTCCCAAATCGAAAAATCCCCCCCCAATGCCCCCCTCCTGAACCTTATCCACAAACCCCCCCACATAACTTCCAAAACCCCCAACCCAAACCCTTTTAAACCCCTTAAATTAAATTTCACCATGAAAAGCCCTTTTGGCAAAAAACCAAGTTCTCCCGGCTCTTACAAAAAAAAAAAACCCCTTTCTATTTTATGAAAGGAATTTTCTTTCCCCAAAAGCCAAAAGGAGCCCCCTTTTTAATTAACCCCCCTGGGAAAAATTAATTTTGGGGAGAGTCTCTAAAGTAACCCAATGAAAAACCCCAATTTAAAAATGACCCCCCCCCCTTTTTTCCTCAAAACAAAAACCCCCCCCCCAACTTTTTACTCTTTCGGGATTGTATTTCCCCCCCGTTTTTTTTAAATTTTTTTTTGCCCGCCTTTGTACCTTTTCAAGCTCAAAAAATTGTCTTCCTTGAAACGGGTGCCCAAAACTTAACAAAAATCCAAAGGTGGTCTAACCAGGGGACGTATAATGGAGAATAATGTTCTCATTTTTTGGAAACTATGCCCCTTTTAATGCCCCCCATGACCCAAATTTGCTTTGGCTGCTGCGGCTGACCCCAAGGCAGTAAAATTTAATTTTACTGCCCAAACCAGGGTTTCCCAAGTCCTTCCCCAAATGTCATTTTTTACCCAGTTTTTTTTCCCCATTTAACATGTAATATGAAATTTAATTTCTTTTCCCATGTGCAAAACCCTTGCATTTATCAGTGTTAAACCTCATCCGCCTTTTTCCCCTCCCCATGCCTCCAACTTGTCCGGGTTTCCCTTTTTTGAAATTAACATTTTAAACCTCAATTTTTTTGATTACTTTCCCAAAGCTTAGAAACTTTGCAAAGATCAATATTCAACTGTGAATTTCCCTTTGTAAGATCTTTAATGAAAATTTTAAAGAGAGGGGGCCCCAAAACCCCCGCCCCCTTGAAAAGCCCCCCCCAGTAACATCGATCCAGCTGGGGATTTTACCTTTAAAAACTA
>JAODAL010086711.1:0-10159 GCA_025379985.1 Phyllomedusa bahiana | reverse complement strand
AAGGGGGGAATTTCAGGGGGATAGGGGTACTATTGGTCAGGTGTTGTAGAAGAATGAAGTACATAGGAAAATCACAGGTCTTCATCAGTGGTGGTGGCATGTGCACAGATTCCCTTAGTAGATAGATTGACCCCATTTCAGAACATAGGGCGACATGTATGAACGTTGGCGCTGACAGGCCAGTTCTCAATTGCTTTGATGAAATATAGAATGCTCCAGAATGTATGAACCTGTTCTTCTGCAGGTCATATATATAGGATAGTGTAGAGCCAATACCACAAGTCTGGCTCAGGCACCACCTTTACCCTGGTCTGGCTGTTCTTCTGCAGGTCATACATACGGACAGTGTAGAGCCAATCCACAAGTCGGGCTCAGGCACCACCTTTACCCTGGTCTGGCTGTTCTTCTGCAGGTCATACATAAGGCAGTGTAGGCTAATACCACAGGTCTGGCTCAGGCACCACCTTTACCTGGTCTGGCTGTTCTTCTGCAGGTCATAACAAAACAGGGCAGTGTAGAGCCAATACCACAAGTCTGGCTCAGGCACCATCTTTACCCTGGTCTGGCTGTTCTTCTGCAGGTCATACATACAGGACAGTGTAGAGCTAATACCACAGGTCTGGCTCAGGCACCACCTTTACCCTTTTCTGGCTGTTCTTTGTAGGTCATACATACAGGGCAGTGTACAGCAAATACCACAAGTCTGGCTCAGGCACCACCTTCACCCTGGTTGGCTGTTCTTTGCAGGTCATACATACAGGGCAGTTTTACACCCAAATTACCACAAGTCTGGTAGGCACCACCTTTACCCTGGTCTGGTGTTCTTTTGCAGGTCATATATACAGGACAGTGTAGAGCCAATACACAAGTCTGGCTCAGGCACCACCTTTACCCTGGTCTGGCTGTGTTTCTGCAGGTCTTTACATACAGGACAGTGTAGAGCCAATACCACAAGTCTGGCTCAGCACCACTTTACCTGGTCTGGCTGTTCTTCTGCAGGTCATATTTTACAGGACAGTGTAGAGCCAATACACAGTCTGGCTCAGCACACCTTTACCCTGGTCTGGCTGTTCTTCTGCAGGTCATATATACAGGACAGTGTAGAGCCAATACCACAAGTCGGGCTCAGGCACCCCCTTTTTACCCTGGTCTGGCTGTTCTTCTGCAGGTCATACTACAGGGACAGTGTAGAGCCAATACCACAAGTCTGGGTTTCAGGCACCACCTTTACCCTGATTGGCTGTTTTCTTCTGCAGGTCATACATACAGGGCTGTGTAGAGCCAATACCACAAGTCTGGCTCAGGCACCACCTTTACCCGGGTCTGGCTGTTCTTCTGCAGGTCATACATACAGGCGCAGTGTAGAGCCAATACCACAAGTGTGGCTCAGGCACCCCTTTACCCTGGTCGGCTGTTTCTTCTGCAGGTCACACATACGGTGCAGTGTAGACCCAAATACCACAAGTCTGGCTCAGGCACCACCTTTACCCTGGTCTGTTATTTTGCAGGTCATACATACAGGGCAATGTAGAGTAAATACTACAAGTCTGGCTCAGGCACCACCTTCACCCTGGTCTGGCTGTTCTAACTGTTCTGCACCTAGATTTGGCGTCAAAGAATCATAAATGTGTCTAATTATATGAATATGATGTAACGCCCCCAGAACGTCCCTAATCTTTGGCGCATTAAAAAGTGTTGCTCTGGCACTTATCACGACAAAGTTTGGAATGTGACTGGTCATACATCTATAGAACAGGTCTACAAATGCTTTTTGACACCAGAAAACTGGCACAGCCCCTTTCTTACATGTCACCCATACTGTACATGTCTAGTTACATTGATAGATAAGCTGGTGGTCATTACTTCCTTTTTTCAGAATTAGATGTAGAATCAAAGTAAAGAAATAGCCAGAAGGCAGAATAATCAAAGATAGAAAGATAACCAGAAAGAGAAGACAGTTGGGAAGAGAGGGGTGAAGGTGAAAGAAGAATGGTGGAGGCAAGGAGGAAGAAGGGGAGCCTGAAATTAATACAGGTGGTCATTCCAAAGGATATTTCAATGACAACAAGCTATGATAGATTCATTGAGAAAATTGATGGGGTTTGACTGCTTGGGTCTTACAATTACTAGATTAGAGCTCCCTTATCCCTTGTTCGAATGGAGTAGTGATCAATCAGAGAGTCTATAGAAATAATGAAAATAGGAGAATACTGTTCTCTGTCAGACTCACAGACTCTGATTGGTTGAGCAGTGAGCATGTTTGACACCTACTGTCCTTGCATAAACCACCCATGCAATGAATAGAGGATCACCTTTTATTCCGAGAATACCCCATTTAAAGGGGTTTTTCCACGAAGTAAAATTGACGTGGGAAGTTTGTAAATTAAATAATAAACAATTTCACCATTCATCATTATTAAAAATTCTGCACCGTTGTTGTTTTAGCTGCTCCCATAGTGATCCATTGTTTACAGCTCATCTCCAGGAGATACAACCAGGGCTGTGAGCTCCTCAGTCCTGGTCGCACATGCTCAGACATCAACTCTCCTCTCATGCAGCTACTGAGTGTTCAAACCCCAGGTGCTATCATTGTACTCCCGCCCTCTGTACTCGTTAGTAATTAGTCAAACAGTGCAAATAAATAAAAAATAAATCTCAATCAGGTTTGTGCATTGATAAAGAGAAATAAAATCCACAGGTTTGGTTCCTACAGGCATTTGAATCGAGGATCCTTGTGTGTGGAGGCAAAAGTTTTACCTCTGAGCTACAATGTAGCTACTTACAGTTCTTTGACTAAAAGAGGAAAGGCCTGGTGATGTCATCCTGCTGGGTCACATGATATGCAATTCAAACAAATAACACACGCCCCCTTCTGAGCACGCAGAGCTGAAGAGCTGGATGCAGAAGGAATAAATGAGATTGTGGCAAAACCCCATTAAAATACAAGTTTTTTTTTTTTTTTCTTTACATATGGACTAATAAAAGGACTGGGTGGACTACAATGCCCAGAAAGATGAAAAAATTAAGGTTATTTGTTTTAGAGAAAAGACGGCTTTGGGGGACATAATAAATATGTATAAATATGTTAAAGGTCAATACAGAGATCTCCCCCAAGATCTATTTATACTCAGGATTGTATCCAGAACAAGGGGCGTCCTCTATGCCTGAAGGAAAGAAAGTTTCTACATAAACATAGAAAGGGATTCTTTACTGTAAGAGCAGTGAGACTGTGGAACTCTCTGCCAGAGGAACTTGTCATGGTGAATTCTGATTGCCAGATTGGAGTAAGACAGGAAATTTTGCCCTAAAATGAGGACAATTGGCTTCTACCTTATGGGGGTTTTGCCTTCCTCTGGATCAACACTATAGGACAATAGGCTGAACTGAATGGACGTCTGTCTTTTTTCGGCCTTACAAACTATGTAACTATGATGAAAATAGCCATTTGTTACGTTGTTTTCGTTAGTGCTATAGACTTTTAATGGAACAGTAAGGCGTGTGCGTGGCCTCCACTTTGTTGAATCTCCTTGTACTCATGGTCTTGGGGTTTTGGCCTGAGGAATAGAGAACTGGGGTTCCCCATTTTTTATAATAATTTTAGGTCTCAGTGGTTGGACCTTCATATAATTAGCATTTATCACCTCTATAGTGGATTGGTTGACAATGCTTTGGATCGGTATACCCATTTAAATTAGTTGTCTGAATTTGGAAGAGAGAATCTGTATTTTTCCCAGATACAGCTCCACTCTTTTCAATAATCTGTATCTTATAGTGCAGCTAAACCCTATTTGAGCTAAGTGAATAGAGATTTGCAATATTAGACAGAGCCTCTAGTAAAGAGCAGCATTGTCCTTAGGGAAAAAAGACAACTACGTGAAGAACTTTATGGTCTTTATGGTGCTCAGCATACCTGATCACTTGCATTTTTGTGGTGTCTATACATGAACATTCTCAGGGTCGGACTGATACTACAAAGCCGCCGTGGCACTCAGCACCAACCAGCCCACATACAATATTGCCCACCCCTCTTTCTCAGGTCAGAAAGGAAGTAGCCTCACTCAATGAAGCATATTTCCTTTTGACCTGCTCCCCATCACTACTCCTTACTTAAACAAGTAATCCACAAAATAGAAGCGGGAACATACTGTAAAAGTGGAACATAAAACACAGTGAAATTAATCATATCACATATTGTATTCCCAGAAACCAATTACACCGTGTTCCAAATTATTATGCAAATTAGATTTATTATTTTTGTATTTCAATTAATCTCCTGGATGGATCTGTCTCAGGGCTCTTTGGACAACTGAAATCAATCTCAAAGATCTGTGATACATAGTTTGCCTGGTGTACACAATTAAAGGAAATCTACTTAAAGGTTCTTTCACACAGTGCATTTTAGTGCTTTTTTTTTTTCAGAAATGCACAGCATTAATTGCTATGCATTTCCGCAAAAAAAAAAAAAGCACCAAAAAAATGCACAAGAAAAAAAAAAAACGCACTGTGTGAAAACACCCTACGAAGGATGTTCCACATTATTAAGCAGGTCACAGGTTTCTAGCAATATGGGAAAGAAAAGCATCAAATGTCAGTGCAGTGTCTTGGACAAGGTATGAAAACATTAGATATTTCACAAAAAGCAGGGCCAGGACGACGGGTAGGCAGAGGTAGGCGATCGCCTAGGGCGCCTACCTCTGCCTGTCCCTAATGGGCGCAGGCAGGGGCCCCGAACCTCGCCGGGCTCCAGGCCGCTGGACGCACATACAGCTGACTGGGCTTATGCGGAGCAGAGAGCGAGCGCTCCCTGCTCCGCAGACAGTCCGGCTCCGACACAGCGGGGCCGCCGGGTCCTCATAGCGCTGAATACCCGCCGCAGCCCCTTGCTGCTCCGCTGGGCAGCGTCGCGATGAAGTGATGTCATCGCGACGCTGCCTCTCCTCAGACGCACAGCCTGTCATAGGCCGTGTGCCCGAGGAGCTGCCGGAGCAGCGTCCCGCCGTTGGCGACGCGCGATGACGTCGCCAGTGTCCCGCAGAAGAGGAGCGCGTGACCGGGAAGCAGGTAAGGTGAGTATAAATGTTGTTATTTTTAGTCCAAACGTAGAATGCAGGATCGGGGAGTAAGCTTTTCTGAAAACTGATCTCTCCATACAAGATCAGACCCGAGGGACTCGGATTCGGATATACCATATAGGGGGAAGTAAAAACAAGGGGTGCACAGAGAACCCGGAAGAACCCCCAAAAAAACGACAAAGAAAAAGGAAAAGAGGAGGCCGGAAACATAGGTCCAAAACAACAAAAGAAGAACCTTCAAGGTCGCAAGAAGACCTAGAGACGGTTACGGCGGACAATGTGGTAGTCTGGCGCCAACAATTCTAAGTAGTGCACAAATTGAATTTTTGGGAATAAAGGTCTGAATTTTGTCCCAAACAAAGAATGTGACTTGTTCAACACTATGCGGACATAAATCGTTTCAGACTGTTAACTGTAAAGAGGTATTTTCACAATAATAATAAAAGGGACGAAACAAAAGAAATTGAGGATTAGAGAGGGATGGTAAGAAGTAGGAGTACAATGAAATGAAAAATTTAATTTTATGGAACAAAAATCGCTAGGAATATTGAAAGAATTAGATAGGGAAAATGATGAGGAAAATGAAGAAGATAGAAAGGGAGTACAGCAATAAGATGACCAACCCCTCATTTTACCCGTATCAAGCGAGGGTCCCAGTGCTTGATGCGTTTCAGGAAGCAATGGGGAGGGATCTGAAAAGCATGGTAGTTGGAACTAACAGAAAAAAGGAATATAAGAAACATAGGACTAATCTCACATATTCCCAAAAGAAAAGGATTGAAAGAGTTGAGGAGAAATAGGAATTTGATCTTTAAAAAATCAGATAAAGGGGGTCAAATAGTTGTTATTAGACATGTTTTATATAATAAACTAGTTTTGGAAACCCCAGAAAAAAAATACCTATCGCAAATTTGACTCTGACCCCACTGAAAACCTGAAAAAAAAAATTGGGAAAGTTATTGGAAGAAGGAGTAAGACTAGGGGTACTATCTGAAAAACAAAAAACAATTTACATGGGGAAAAATCCGGTTATTCCAGTATTTTACGGGCATAAACCCAAAAACACATAAGAATCTATTTCCCCCTAAACTACCCCCATACTTTCAAGTAATGGGGCCTTAATGAGAAGACTCAGCAGTTGGGTGGCCCATTGTCTCCAACCAAATTGTTCAGGTATCCCAGGTTATTTGAAGGATAGCACAAGTGTCCTCAAAACTTTTCAAGAATTTGTATGGTCTCCCCTCTTATACATGGCTACATGTGATGTTGTTAACCTGTATTCCAATATACCAAACCACCTAGCTATTGTAGCTTTAGAATACTTCTTGAGTATAAGTAAGGAACTTCGTGATGAGGAAAAATCATTTATCATACAAAGTGTCTACTTCCTGCTGCAAAACAATTATTTCAAATTTGTAGATCATTTTACATACAAATAGAAGGAGCACCAAAGGGGCATCAGCATCCCCCACTATTGCGAACTTATACATGGCGTGGTGGCATCAGAGGCCTGTTTTGTTGCAATAATCCATATGGGAGATAACATCAAAAGGTTATGGACGTTACATCGACGACCTCCTGTTGGTGTGGGGTTTTCGATTTTACATCCATCCCTAAATTTGGGGTACCTCAATGACAATCATGTAACTTAAAATTTACATATTCATATAATTTAGAAAAAACTTCATTCCTGGATTTGGAGTTAAAAGGTGTAAACCTTGACCTAGGGAAAGTATACTCCAAACTGTATTGAAAACCGCACTGTGGGAATACACTTTTACAGGCCACAATAATCACCCAAAACATACAATAGCGGCGATCCCAAGTGGGAATATATTAGAGCTAGGAGAGCTTGTTCCCCGGGATAGGATTTCCAGGAAGAAATGTATTATCGATGCCAGATTGAAGAGTAGGGGGTACCAACACACCTCCTAGATGAGGCATTTAAAAAGGTAAAAATATGAAACAAAGGGTCTGTTATGGAAACAAAGAGGAATAAAAGGGAGGCAGAGTGAAAAACAAGTAGTAAATTTTCAACGGTTACAGTGATGATTATAATAGAATAAAAACATCTTCTATAAAAATGTGCAGATACTACGTCAAGATGCAATTTTAAAAGAGTATGTGGAAAAAGGGGTAAAAATGTTGCCAAAAAGAGGTAAAAATCTAGCGAATGATCTGTCCCCCAGTACTTATAAGAGCAAAGAAAAATTCATGGTTGCAACAATGTGGTGTTTCCCATGTTTGGGGGGAACAGATGTAATTTGTGTAACATAATTTGTGAAGGGTATACATTCCCAACAGCAAACCCAAAACAAGGATATTTAAATGAAGCAGTATGCGAACTGCGAAAAAAGACCCCGTTATCTATTACATTGTATGCACCATTGCAATCTCCTATACATAGGCAGTACTATAAGGAATTTAAGCATAGAATTGCAGAACACCTGCATGCATACGAAACAAACAAGTAAAAATTTTTAAGGGGCATCCAGACATTCGTTGAAACACATAGGGCAGATTGCATCTTTAAAGTGTGGATAATTGGAAGGGTAAATAAGCCACATAGAGGGAGAGTGGAAAAATAAAGAAGGTTACGAGAGGCCTATTGGATTCTTACATGCGATACCGACTTCCCCAAAGGCATGAATAAACGACATGATCTCATGTACATACATTGAAAAACTGCAAACTTATAATGGCATTCATTTTAGAAAATCAGCATTTTATTGCATGAAGCATTTTTGCAATCCCATGTTGTTAACCTGCAAAATTGCCAAACATGTGTTGAATATATACTATATAAACGCCCCAGAGGCATGAATAAACGACATGATCTCATGTATATACATTGAAAAACTGTTTAAACGTTTAATGCCTACGTTTAATGCATACATTTTAGAAAATCAGCATAATTTCATGAAGCATTTTGCAATTCCATGTTGTAAACCCGCAAAATTTTCCCCAAAAATGTGTTGAATATATATTTTATAAATCCCTAGAGGCCCTGAATAAACGACATGAAATTTTGTTATACACTGAAAAACTGTCAAACGTTTAATGCATACATTTAGAAAATCAGCATATATTGCATGAAGCATTTTGCAATCTCATGTTGTTAATCTGCAAAACTGCCAACATATGTCGAATATATATCATATAGACGTTAGGGGACCTGCATTAAAAATAAAAATAGCTGTTGCAATACAAAGGGTTCTATTAGGAAGCAATAAATTTGAGCTATCCAAGGGGAAAATCTAAGCACACGCCCATGACCCCTGTGATGCAGGGGACGTGTTTTTAAGTTTGTTCACTTAGGAAATGTTTGTGTCAGAATTTACATGCCGTGAAAAAGGGTCCTGAGGGTCCGAAACGCGTTGGCGGTTTTTACGCTTTTCTTGTGGAAGAAATGAAATAAAAAGTTCGGAAGTACCTTTGGTCCGCTGGAATTTCCTTGGTGAATTTTCTGATTTTGTTGTTAATTTTTACCTGCCTGAGCCCCTATAAACTTGCCTGCCTCCTCATTTCCCCTATATTCCTCCTGCCTCATCCCTATATACCTAACTGCCTCCCCTCGAGCCCTTTTTTACCTCCCGCTGCCTCAGAGTCCCTATTCCCTCCCCTGCCTGCCCAGTGCCCCTATACATGCCTGCCGCCTCAGTCCCCCTATATATGCCTGCCTGCCTCGGGCCCCCTATATACCCTGCCTCCCTAAAGGGGCCCCATATACCTGCCCCTGCCTCCCTCAAACCCCTATATATGCCCCCCTCAGAGCCCTATATACCGCCTGCCTCCTCAGAGCCCCTTTTAAATCTCCCCTGCCTGCCTCAGAGCCCATATATACCTTCCTCCCTCCCTCAAGCCCTATATCCTGCCTCCCTCATCCCCCCTATAAAAACCTGTGCCTAAGGCCCCTATTGCCTCCTGCCTCGTCCCCTCTATATGCTCCCTTTCTGCCCTATTGCCGCTCAGTCCCCCTATATACCTGCCTGACTGCCCTTATCCCCTCTTGGTCCCTTTTACCTGCGGGGACCCTATTATTCTTGCAAAGGTTACAATATCTATTACCTGTCTGATTTGGGATGACATATATATTAATCCCTGCCTGATAAAGGGGGGGCATATCTATTACCTCCCTAATGTGGGGCCCTATATATACCCCTGCCTAATTGGGGGGACATATATTTTTAAAAGGCAGGGCCCCTATATACTTCCTACTGGGGAGTTTAAACCCTATAATAAGGAGTTAGGGAAATGTGAGGATTCTAAGAATTTGGTCCAAATTCCCCAGGGCGGTATTTTTGGGAGCAATCACTGAAGGTGTGAACCGGATGGGAAGAAAAGGGGGAAAGTGAACGCCTGATCAAAAAAAGAGTCTCCGGTGGGCCTAAATGTAATGCGTGTAATCACTTTTTTGTCTGCAGAGCGTCTACATAAACGTACTAGACTATATGGTCCTTGTATGGGGGAATATATGTTTTTTAGAGCCGTGAAAAGCTGTGTGGGGGTCTTTTTTGGGTCAGGGTCGGGCAGGATTTTTTTGACCCCTTTAGTGTAATATTTTTGGGGTCAAGTGTTGTATGTTGGAGTGTTTTGAGGGGACGAGTGGTGCAGGGGAGGGTAATGGTGGGGAGGGGGGGGGGGGGGGGCAGAGGGCTGGCAGGGGCGAGAGGAATTTGGGGGGGGGCAATTTTTTTGGAAGGGGGGGGGTGCCATTGGCTGTACTTGCCTAGGGGCCCCAAAAATCCCTTGCCCCGGCCCCTGAAAAAAAAGTTAAGTTGATCATCGTATTGTCAAAAAATTTGTGGTGTTCCAAGCACAGACAGGTTCGTGCAGAAAAAAGAAAAATGGGGGAAGGTTTCGCCAGACAATTTTGTCAGATTAAAGAACACCTTCAAAGCAAAAAGGATTTGAAGCTGCGGTGTCTCTTCCATAAACCTTCTATTTGGTTGCCCCAAAACCAGTGCTCACAAGAGAAATGGGGGCTTTGGGGCCCTAACATAATGAAGACAATATGATGAATGGCGGAAACCTTGGGGGTTTCCGATGGTGGGGAGTAGATGACTATGGATGGGCCCCATGTCCCA
>JAODAL010086710.1:0-10159 GCA_025379985.1 Phyllomedusa bahiana | reverse complement strand
TTTTTAATTCCACCCAACATAGAATTTTTTGGGGGTGGTTTCCCAGTATAGTTTATGGATTGGTCAGTGACGCCTTTAAAAAGTACATCTGGTCCCGAAAACATGAAACCTCCATACAGCTATGTAGGTGGAAAAATAAAAAAAACTATGGCTCTTGCTAGGTGGAGAGAATTAGAGAAAATAGCTCTGTCCTTAAGGGGTTAAAAGGGTGGTCTCACCATGCTGTTTCACAAATCCACAGGCAGCTTCAGACTCACACTGCTTGTTCAGGCTGTGGGTGGTTCTACAGCAGTGATTGGCATATCAGCTTTGTTATTCCTAGCTGATCCTATAACAGTGGCGTGAATGTAGGAGGTTTATAATCTGTAGTGCACAAGACTACACAGCTCCAAGGCTTAAAACTTGTCAATAACTTAGGTAAACAGGCTTCTGTGCTAAAGATAAGACTTAGAAGGGAGTGACTCACAATGGTCAGATTAGCAATCAGATAAGAGAGAGCAGAGAGAGGTGGTTGGTAACCTAGAGAAACGTGTGTACACTAGTCGTAGATACAATCTTCTTTATCTACTGAACAAAGCAAAATCAGAACAGCAATGTATTTGGTAATAGTCATTATTTACCTTTCCCTACATGTTAAAAGACTTATTGCTGAGGTCACAAACGCATTAGTGGCCAGATGATGTATGTTTATCATGTCTTATGTATTACTCAGCTTTCTTCACTTTGTGTTTCCTAGGACTCTACCGCATCAGACGCAGATACCTCAACAGCAGAACGCAGGTCAGTAGAGATGAGTGCTACAGGTCATCGAGTATTGGGTAATATGAAGTATTTCTTCTGCCATATGTCATATATCAGGAGATACTATGAGAAGAATCTTATTGTAGAATGAGTGGTTTAGACGTCATATACTTTAGCCTTGAGTATCTATATTAGGACCCAGACTCTTCATAG
This sequence comes from Phyllomedusa bahiana, assembly GCA_025379985.1. Taxonomy (NCBI): domain Eukaryota; kingdom Metazoa; phylum Chordata; class Amphibia; order Anura; family Hylidae; genus Phyllomedusa; species Phyllomedusa bahiana. The sequence goes on along the minus strand of JAODAL010086710.1, from coordinate 9,205 downwards.
CCCATGGACCATACCATTACGGCCTGGGCCCATATACAGTTGAAACCAGAAGTTTCCATCCACTATATAAAAAGCCCCATCTGCAGGTTTTTCTTACTATCTGATATGAAATCAGAATAAACCTTCCCCGTTTTAGGTAAAATTAGGAACCAAAATTATTTCTATTTGCCAAAATGCAGAAAAAATGAGGGGGGAATTTTTAAGGCATTTTTATTACTTTCTGCAAAGTCAGAAGTTTCCATACATTTCATTAGTATTTGGTGGCTTTGCCCTTAAACTGTAGGACTTGGGTCAAACGTTCTGGATCCTTCCCCCAAGCTTCTCACAATAGTTGGTAGGAATTTTGGCCCATCCTCCTGACAAACTGGTGTAACTGAGCCATGTTTGGAGGTCGCCTTGCTCGCACCTGCCTTTTCAGCTTTGCCCATACATTTTCAATAGGATTGAGATCAGGGCTTTGTGATGGTCACACCAAAACATTAACTTGGTTCTCCTGAAGCAAATTTGTAACCAGTTTGGCAGTAGATTCGGCTCATTGTCCATTTGGAAGATCATCTTCCGCCTAAGCTTTATTCTTCTTTCCTCATGATGCCATCTATTTTGTGAAGTACACCAGTCCCTCCTGCAGCAAAACAACCTCACAACATGATGTTGCCACCCCCGTGTATCACAGTTGGGATGGTGTTCTTAGGCTTCCAAGCTTCTCCCTTTTTCCTAAAACGTAACAATGGTCATTATGGCCAAACAGTTCAATTTCATGTCAGATAGTGAGAAAAACCTGCAGATGGGGCTTTTTATACAGTGGATGGTTTCAACTGTACATACTAGTCACAGAGTCATCATGTTGTGGAGATGTGTAGTTTTGGGTGATTGATTCCATTCTTCCTCTTTATTGCTGCTTTTGGGATCCAGGAGTATTACGTATGACTACTTTTCAGAGTTTTGAGGCAAGTTTAACACTGTGTCTTGTACATTTTCATTGCCTGAACAAGGAAACTTACCATTATGGATACTTCCAAAAATCTGCTCCTCGTCTTTTGGTCGCCATCGTTGTTAAATTTTGTTGATGTGATACTTAATGGGGATTCTCCGGGAAAAAAAACAAAGATGGCCATAATAGACCTACAAAGTGCGATTGGCAGGGGTCTGACCCTCAACGACTCCCACCGAACAGCTTTGTATGGACAAGCCTTTGAACCTTTGAAGGCACCTACAAAGAAGGATACCCAACTTCGGCTGAATGCTTGTTTGGTTGATGCTGTTCTTCCCATCCCCCCCCTTCTAGCATCCCCGTTCGCGGGGTGTCCGTGTGTTCTCCTTGTTGATGCTCATTACTAGTGTTGTACTGCAGATTCAGGTCAAAGTCAACTCGAATCTGAGTGCTTTGACTTAAGTCATCCCAAATTGTAATCATAACCCTAAAATGGTTTATATTACCCTTAAAACCTTTAAAAAACCCCTAACCCTACTTTAAAAGGGGTCTAGAATTTTTACTGGTTTAAATGGTTTTTCCTTTCTTGTGTCACTGTTCCATCAATGTCACTTCCATTTGAGGTCACTTCCAGTCCAACAGCATATAAGAGTTATCTAGGTGATGGTGGACAGGAGGTGTTTCAAGCAAGAGGACGCGGGCAGAATCTGGGAATGGGTGATTTAAAAGGGGATTTTTCCTAGGGCTGTTTCACAAGACAACCATTTCAGACTCACATTTTCCGGGGTTGGGGCTGTGGGTGGGTCTTGCAGTGAGGCATATCACTCTGCCGTTCCTGCTATTCTTTTTACAGTGCAGCATGTGCTGGAGGTTTGTAATTGCAGTGTAAAAAGCTACAGACTTAAGGTTAAAAACTTGTCTTTCCTGGGTAATCAAGCCCCCGTGCTGGAATAAGAATCACAAGGATGATTCACCAGGTCGGGACAGCAGCGGATAATAAATAAGAAAATATCAGGGGAGAGGCGTCAGTAAGCAAGAGAAACTTTGTACACTAGCACATATAAAATCAATTTATTTATTAAAACAAAGCAAAAACAAATAAAAAAAAAACCGCAATGAATATGGTAAATACTCTTCATTTACTTTTTATCCCAACATGGTTAAAATCAAAATAAGTGAGCTGTGAGACAATCAACCCCATTTAACCCATTCAAACTCAGTAATAAGGAACTCACCCCAGTTTAAAGGATGTTATCCTGAAACGCGTAAGTGTGTATCCACTGCCTCAGATGTTGCTCCTTGTACGTTTTTACTGATGGATTATAATAAAGCTGCAAGCAAACTTTATTTTTAACTATTTTCCTGCTGCTGGAATTACTCCTTGCACCAGTTTAAGGTTAGGTATACAAAAGCAATAGAGTGTGGTCATCTTACTGGATCTTGATGAATCCCAGGTACAGGAGGCACGAAGAAAGTTGAGTGAAAACCTGAGCTTGGAAAGAGTCCAGCGAACAGGTAACTATATTCAAAAAATTTGACTTTTATTTAGTAGTCTTAAAATTTTCAAATGGTATCCACAATAAGACAAGACAGTTTGTAGTGCACATGATTCATTCATTAAAGGGGTTTTGCCAAGAAGTGAGATCCTTACCTAACAGGCTGAACTTGAGCCTTGAAAAGAGGGGCGTTGTGTTTCTGTGTTTAAAAAACAAGTATCTCCTCTGTGATGTCACCGCTCCACCTCCCATGCACGCTCCTGATACACAGTACACCTCTAGTTGAGCAAACAATATGATTTTGCTAATTCACGAGAATAACTATTGTGGCACAAGTTAATGGGTTTTGTTTTCTCCCATTAATCTGCTCAGGAGAGAAGATAAGCTCAGCAGGCAGCAGCATCTTTCATTCCATCAGAAACGGCTCAGTGAGAGAGGGAGGGAGGGGGCTGAGCAGTGGAGCCAAGAGAGCGTCTGCATTTTTAATCAGAAAATTACATACAACCATTGGATTCACTATACAAGTACACACAGGAACATATTTACCCCAGTCCCTTTAAAAGCTGTGGGGAGGGGGAGTAGGGAGACAATAAGGTCTGCTCAGGATGCGTCTGCAATCTTATACCTCTTAAAATTACATTACAACCATTAGGATTAATACCTAATACAGGAGCAAGAGACTTATTTTCCCCAGTCCCTACAAAGCTCGTTCATGTTCCCTTCCGTTATATAATAAGTGCAAACACGCAAGCACGGCAAATCATCTCCTGTCAGAGACTGTGACTTTCTAATGTAAACAGGTCAGGGAAACCAAGGGCATGTAAGTCAGGCTGTACCCTGAGGCTTCACTTTTTTTAATGACATATATTTAGAAAAGTGATTAAATACCCATTTTGGAGGATCCCACGTCAACATTACATCGTGGCAAAACCCCTTTAAAGTAGTGTTCCGCTGATTAATAAAGTTCGTTAGTCCTTCAGAACATGATAAAAAAGAAAAGAAAACTTACCTTGTTAGCGCTCTCGTTCCATCGGTGCAGCCGCCCTGGTGATCCCGCTAGATGACTCCCCCATTCATTCTTCATGTGACCGCTGCAGCCAATCACTGGCTGCAGTGATCACATGCTGAATATACTCATGACCGCTGCACTCTGTGATTGGCTGCATCGAGCGCATGAAGAATGAATGGGGGAAATGCAAAATAAATAAATAAAGGGGGCGCACAATAGTGAATATTCCAAAACAATAAGAACAATGTTAACAGCGTCACAGTTGTGCTCACCTTATAGAGTTGTGCTAATAATGTAGAGGCACAACTCTCCGTCCGAGCCCGTATCACGGCAGCCGCAGGTCTTCAAATCCAAAGCGACGCTCGGCAGTGATGGAAGTGAGGAAGTCCAAAGAAGAAGAAGAAGGACCCGGCGCTCATGGAGGCAGCAGTCCAACAGGATGAAGATAGGTGTATAAAAAAAAAGTGCTTTATTTTTAAAAATGTAAAGGAGTGTGGCCTTACAAAATTAAAAACACCTTTTAAAGACTTTTTCCGTTACATGCAATACCGGCGCTTCTTCACAGTCTAAACAAAAGGGGGTCCAGACAAAAAAAATTTTTTTGGGGTTCTACCTTTTAAAGTCCCCCCACTTTGAAGGTTCGAAGAACCCGCCAGTATAGGGGTGAAACGCGAAAAACTCTTATATGTTTTTTTAAGGGTTTTTTAAAATTTTGTGAAGGTCCACACTCCTTTACACTTTTTATTATGCACCATATCTTCGCATTCCTGTTGGACTGCTGCCTCCATGAGCGCCGGGTCATTCTTCTTCTTCTTCTTCGGACTTTGAAGAATGAATGGGGAATTCCCCTCGGGGTCCCCAAGGCTTCCAGGATGGGCGAAAAGGTCAATTGTCTTCTATTTTTTTATCATGTCCCAATGAAATAAGGAGCATTCAATTGTGATATAGGCCACCTACAATATGTAGGATCTACCACTGGTCCCATCAAAAGTTTGGATATAACGTCATCAAACCTTTACATTGTCTATGGCTTCCCACTATTTTTCCGAAGCCCATGCCGGAGACGTTTCGGCTTTCTCCTTTAAAGGTTTGAAAGGAAGTTCCCAATAGTGGGGGTGGGGGGGCGGCATAAAAAGTGCTCACAGAGAAAACCCTTAGGATTTAAAACTTTGGGAAAACCCAAAAAGCCCACATATCAAGCAAAAATTTTTCATATCATATTAGCCTCCTTTTAAAAATTTTTTTCGTTTTTTTGTTGTTGCAATTTTTACAATATGCATTTTGTGCTTCATTGTTCTGATTGAAAGGCAGCAAACTGTTTGTAGAAGATAAGGGAGCGTCCCCCCCCCGGGAGTGGACAAAAAAACCGGCGGTTTTTTCCGACCCGGATTTGTTCCGGTTTGGTGCCTCCCCCCGGCGCAGGGGGGGCGGCTTTTTTTTCCCCCCTTTCCCCAAAAAACGGAAGGAAGAAGAACTGTTCAATGTTTTCCGACTGTGGACCGCGCATCGTTTTTCCCTAGCGGCCCCGTTTAAAAGTTTGCGGCCGGTTTTTCAGACGGTCTGCAAAACCACAAACCATCTGAAAAAACGGCCGCAAACCGGTGGCGTGGGGACATGCCCTAAGGCTAGGTCTACCCTGCAGTGGGCAAAACACGACCTGAAAACCAAATCCTTAAAAACGTTCATAAAGCTAATTTTTTTTCTCCACTGCCTTTCAAAAGCGGCTGAAAAAAAAGTCAGTTTTTTTATGCTTTTTTTGCTTGTGTTCAAGTCTGGTTTTTAACCCCTTCACGACCTTGGACGTATCCATACGTCCAGGTCGTTTGGGGGTTCACGCCCCTGGACGTTTGGATAGGTCCTGAGGATCGCGCTAACTCTACGGCTTAGTTCGCGCGATCGGCGGGCGGGTAGTGTATATTACAGCTGACATCCCGCAGCGTCGGCCCCAACCCTGGATCGCTCCGGGGCGGGGGGGGGGGGGGGGTTTAACCCCTTAATTATCGCAACGAGCGGGTCGCAATAACTAAGAGAGACGCAGGAGGAGATCGCTCCTCCTGCGTCTCTGTCGGCGGCAGCAGCTGCACGGATCGCTCGATCCGTGCAGCTCCTGCCTTCTGACAGACAGCCCGGATACAGCTCATAGCTGTATACAGCTCCATACACAGAAAAAATTAAAAAGTTATGGCTCTCAGACTATGGCGATGCAAAAATGTGTTTTCCTGTTTGAATAAAAGTGTTTTTATTGTATAAAAGGCAGTAAAAAATAAAAAAATATATATATACAAATTGGGTATTGCTGTAATCGTATCGACCTGCTGAAAAAAGCTGGCATGTCATATTTAACGCAGAGTGACCGCTATAAAAAATAAAAATAAAAAACACTACCAGGATTGCTGTATTTTGTTCAAAACGCCTCACAAAAACCTTAATAAAAAGTGAAACAAAGTGTTGTATTGCACTCCATAATGGTACCAATAAAAGCATCAATTCACCCTGCAAAAAACAAGGCCCTACACAGCTCTGCACACAGCAAAATAAAAAAGTTATGGCTGTCAGAATAGGACAACATAAAAATGCAATTTTTTATAGACCTATTTCTATTGTGTAAAAGTAATAAAACATGAAAAAAAAACCTTCTTCTTACAGGCCAATTTCGCTAATTAATGTTGACCTAAAACTTATGGCAACAATATTGGCGGATAGACTCGGAGGGATACTCCCCAAATTAATAGGAAAACAACAGGTGGGATTTGTTCAGAACAGGTCCGCAGTGGTGAACATAAGAAAGGTACTCACCATCCTTGATGAAGTTAAAATGAGAGGCCATCTCCATAAAACAGCTGCTCTCCTAACTATAGATGCAGAAAAGGCCTTTGATCGGGTAGACTGGGGATGGCTGGGACTAGTTCTGGACAAAATTCACTTAACGGGACCTTTCAGAACCTTCATAGCTTCCCTGTATACTGCCCCAATGGCCCGTATATGCATTCCTGGTTTCCTTTCAGCCCCATTCTTTTAAACAAAGAGGAACGAGACGGGGATGTCCTTTATCCCCTCTTCTTTCTAGCTTGCTGTTGAACCCTTGGCTAGGTTTTGTTGTCATCTTTACATTCAAGGGCATTGAGGGGGGGGGAAAGGAAGTTCAAATTGGCTATGTTCGCCGTGACAAATCTTTTTTATGAAAACCCGGACTTAGACCTGGAACCCCTACTACATCAACTCAGGGTATTTAGCAGTTTTTCCGGTTTTAAAATTAATGCGTCTAAATCAGAACTCTTGAACACCGCTAAGAGACCCAATACTGCATTGCCCCCAAAAGTCTGTAACAATAGCCAAATCCGCAATTAAATATTTAGGCATCCAAATTGGACAAACCCCAGATTCTCTATATAGATTAAATTTCCCTCCCATTATTCTGAAAGTGGTAAGAGAATTGCACAGATGGAGAAACTCCCCTCCCGCATTGGCAAAATGTCATTTGGTTAAAATGATGAGCTTTCCAAAACTTCTGTATCCTCTCCAAACAATCCTTTTCTTTTAAAACATTCAGACGTTAAGATTATCCAAGCTGCCTTTTCAAGGTTTATATGGGGCTCGAAACGTCCTAGATCGCCCTGGTAAATTAATGTTGCCGAGGGCGCAGGGGGGGATGAATTTCCCAATGTGAGGAAATACAACCGGCATGCCTTTTCAGGACATTGCTTTGATTGGATCAACAAAACCTCCTTTTTTTCTAATTTTAGCATAGAAACAGATCTGGCAAACCCATGGAATTTGTCAGCCTCTCTACATAACCAAATTTGCATCTCTACCCCAGCACATCAAGGGAAGTGTCCTCATGAAAGACACTATAGCAGCATGGAAAGCCAGTAGGAAACTATATAACATCCCCTTTCTAAAAGGTAAATACAGGGCCTTTTAGATACCACCCAGAATTCCCAAAAGGGGAATTCTTTAATAACCATTTTAGAATATGGAGGAAAAGGGGCTGAATTGTCTTCGGCATCTTTATGATGTTCAACAACACGATTTTTTCTCTTTCCAAGATTTAAGAACTATGTATAATCTGCCTAACTCTCATTTCTTAGCCCATAGACAAAATTATTGGCTTTATCAAATCAAAAATATTAAACCTTAACAGCGAACTACCCATTAGCCTTTAGATTCCTTAAATTTAACTGACCTCAGTAAAAGCGTCGCTGTCGCTAATATACAACAAAATTGAGAGAAAAAGATTCAGAGGATTGGGACGAAAAACTTTTTTCAAAAAAGGGAAAGGGAGTTTCCGGGGGATAAAATCCCTCAAATAATTTTTAAAGGGTGGAATAACATAGGGAAGGCTGTTATCAGTGAGAAAGTGGAGGAAAGCACTTTAATTCATACACCATGCAATCTATGGATTTGATATTCCCCCCCATCTTAGCCCCAAACCGAATAACCGCTTGCCCCAAATGTTCTCAGCCAAAATCAACTATGATTCATGGAATGTGGACGGTGGGCATCCCAGCGATTGTGGAAAATAATAACTGAACAAATAAAAGCCAGGTTAGGGATTAAAGTTAATTTTTCCCCAAAAATCCTCCTATTTCATGATTTCCCAGAAGGCACTTTAAATTTCCTAATTTGCTTCATATAATCTTACTAGCAACCAAACGATGTCTTCTAAATAAATGGCTGGAGCCAGACCCTCCAGGACCCTTGAAATATTTAATCAAAAATTTAAAAATTACATGCAAATGGATCAAGTGGAAACCGAAATGGAAAAAATGCACAGAAAGGAAAAATTTTCAAAAATGGAGACCGTTCATGAAAACTGTTTAGAAAATGAGGAAATCCAACGAATAATGATCCCTTTAAAGATTCAAGTTGGTATCTGAAAGCTTGCATCGCTAATTCATTGGTAAATTAAAAATAACAATGATGCACCCTGGGGTTCAGTTTCTTTGGGTCTGGGGGCTTGCTGGGGGAACAAAGTAGACTCAAGAAAATTCAGTTGCCAGAGAAAAATTTGGCTATGTTTACTTTTTCGCCCACGGTGCTTCCACTATAATCCCCCCCTTATTTTTATTTTTTTATTTTATTTATTTTTTATTATTTTTTACCACAATGTTTAATAGTTTTAAGATGTTTAACTGCCACAAGTTAATATTTTCCTGTTTGAGAATACTGCTATGGGACATGAGATAATCATTTAGAATATCATTCTCGAACTTCTCAGCTTAATCCAGCTATGGTTATCTCTAAAAATGATAGACTGTGGGAAATGTTATATGATTGTTTATTGTGGTTGTAATTTTGCACCCCGTTTTTCTGTTGTTGTATATTGAAAAATGTTTTCAAATGAAAACAAGTTTAAAAAAAAAAAAATATATAAAAAAACTATATAAAATTTATACCATTGCAATTGTACCGACTCCCATAGTAAAGTTATCACATAATTTACAGTGCACGGCGAACGCTGTAAAATTGAAGCCCAAAAAACAATGGTGGTACTGCGTTCCCCCCCCCCCCCTCCCCATTTTCATTGCCCAATGCTAAAAAAAACGATGGAACACCAGTGCACCCAAAAAGCCCAATACACCCCTAGATGAGATCCATGAGGGGTGTTGAATCTAAAATGGGGCGACTTCTGGAAGGTTTCACCTGTTCTGGTACTTTGGGGGCTTTGCAAATGCGACATGGCCCCACCAAAATCTGCGTTCCAAAGCCAAATAGCGCTCCCTCCCTTGTACGCTCTCCATGCGCCCAAACGCAGTTTTCCCCACATTA
>JAODAL010086709.1:0-10160 GCA_025379985.1 Phyllomedusa bahiana | reverse complement strand
TGGCCCTTTCCGACGGGAAAAGACCACCCATAAGTTCCCACGTGGAGGGAGGCACTGGGTGATGAAGCCCCTGCAGGCCCCTTGGGCCCCCCATAAAACTTTGTCGCCATGGACAACGGAGTTTTGGGACCGGGGGACAACCCCGGATTGGCTGCAACGGGAGGTCCCCCGCAGGCCAACTGCTGTGCTGAGTGGCGGGAGCTGCTGCATCATGGTAGACAGCGGGCTTAAGCTGCCCCCTTGCTGCGCGATCTGCTTCGATTGCTGACCCACAAGGGTTTGGTGTGCAGAGACGTCGGTAGAGGCCCTTTGGGGGGTCCATGGAGGATTTAGTCAGGTTCGCAGTAGTGGATCCAATGGAACCCCCGCAAGGGGTGGTTTTTAAGCCGGCGGGGGGCGGAATCTAAGTAGGCCCCGGGGTATTACCAGCCGCCACAAAGCGGGATGGACTTGCTGCGGCGGAAGTCTACCAGGTCGTTCCCCCTGACGTGACACTTGCGGTGGCGGCTAAGGTTCGTGGTCGAGGGACGGAGGTAAGAAGGTATGGCACACGGTAATCAGAACTAGACTCAGGAAACGCTTTCTCAGTAGGCAGTAAGGCATAAAGACCCGGCAGGGTCCCAGGAAGAGGAGGTTAAATAGGGGGCAGCGCCGGCAAAAAAGAAATTACCGGTGCGCTGGCCTTTTTAAATGAAAACATGCCGGCGTGCGCGTCCCCTGGATGGGGCCACGAGGGGGACAGAGTCTACGCAGGATTGGTGGGGGGGGAAAGTTTTCAGGGGAAGTGTCGGGAATGAGGGGGGGGCCCGGACCCGAATGGGGTCGCGGGGTGGCTCAGTAGCGGGGGCAGGATGCGCCTAAACCCGGGATGGGTTTTATGTAGGGAAAAAAAAAAGCAGCTCTGTATTTGAGTTATATGATAGAGGGAGAAGCTGAGTCGTGATTATAGGGTTATATGATAGAGGAGAAAAGCTAGCTCTGTGTTTATAGGGTTATATGATCGGGAAAAGGGAGAAGCTGCTTTATGGAATATAGGGTTATATGTAGGGAGAGAAGTAGGTCTGTGTATTTGGGGTTATATGATGAGGGAGAGGAGCTGAGCTCTGTGTTTTATGGGTTATATGATAGAGGAGAGAATTTGAGCTCTGTGATGTATGGGGTTTATATGACGAGGAGAAAAGGGCTGGCTCTGGGATATTTAGGGTTTTTTTTTTTTTTTTTTTTTGATAAAAGGGAGAGAAGTGAGCTCTGTGATTTTTAAAAGGGTTTAAATTTGATAAGGAGAGAAGAGGAGCTTTGTGGGGGATATAGGGTTTTTTGTTTGAGGAGAGAAGGCTGAGCTCTGTGATATATAGAGTTATAAATACCCTTGTGTACTTGTTTCTGGTATGTCCCCACAGGAAAAATTGGGGGTGGGTTCTAGAAATTTTATAATAAAATTATGATTCTCAAACATTAAAATTTTTCCATAAATATGGAAAAAAAAACAATTCCATTATTTTATGAGCCCGTCCATAAAATAGTTTGAAAATTGTTTTTTTTCCATATTTAGGGAAAATATTTTAATGTTTGAGAACTTACATTTTTTAACAAGTGCTGAACAAAACCCTCCAATTTTTCCCTGTGGGGGACATAGAAAGAAAAAAAGTCCCACAAGCTATATATTTTTTCCTGTACTCCGGGTGGGGGGAGGTGTCTGAGTGGATCCCGGAGGCATGGCGGGTTTAAATTGGGGGAAATTTCCCAATTGAGGGAGTTTTGTGAAATGTGTTTTCATTATACTGTACAACGAGTTTAAAGGTGACCAATTTGATAAATGTTTTTTCTTTTGGGTTTTAAAAAACAAAAAACAAAAAATAACCCCCTTTTTGGGGGCGTCCTGTTTCTTTTTTCCTCCCTTTTTTTTGGGCCGTTTACCCCCCCCATCTGGTTTGGGGGCCCACAACGGATACCTTTTTATTTAAATTTACCAATAAAAAGGAGTTTTATGTTTTAGAGGAGAGAAGCTGAGCTCTGGGAAAATTGAGTTATATGAGTAGAGGAGAAAAGTGAGCTCGGGTGATATATAGGGTATATGATGGGAGGAGAAAAGCGGGAGCTCTGTGAAAAATATAGGGTTAAAAGATAGAGGGGGAGAAGCTGAGCTCTTTTATAAAATGGGGTTTTATTTGATGAAGGAGAGAAGTGTGTATATGGGGGTTAAATGTAGGGGGAGAGCAGTTGACCCCTTTTGGATATATAGGTTTTTGGAGCAGGATTTCTAAAAAAAAAGCATGCAAGGGGACTTAAAACAAACCAAAAGTAGCCAGAAATCAAAAAACCCAAAGGGGGAAAAATTGACAAAATGATACACTCCCTAAAACGGGATGAGAGGGGAGGTGGGTTTGGTTTTATTAATTTATCAGTTTGTGGGGGCCACCTTTCCGTAGGTTTTGGGGGAGGGAGTAGGAACAAAAAAAATAAGGAGTTTTGGGGGGGAAAAAAAATTCATTTCCCCCCCCCTGAGGAACAAGAGAGAGATCAGACCCCTAAGGAGCAGCAGTGCGGGGGAAAATTTGTGTAGCACCAAAGGGACAATGGAGTGTGTGGACGGAGAAAGGGGAGACTCTCTGGCCCGCCCCTTTGGGGTTGATCCCAAAAAAGGGACATCAAAGGGAGGCTTTTACGAGGAAGGTTCTTAGTAGCCCACGGTGATGGGGGGGAAAAGGGACCCGTTTACCCGTTTATTTAAACACTTTTTTTTTTTTTTATTTGTCCTGGGCTAAAATAAACCTCTCTGACCCCATAAAAAGGGTCCCTTGCAGTTTTTTTGCTTTTTTTTTCACAGGGAAGCCCCCAAGCTCCCCCATATTTCATAAAAATAAATCTTTTCAGGCCCTAGTAATTGGGGGTTTAAAAGGGCTTTTTTTGTCTTAGACAATTTATCCCGACCAAAATTGTAACAAACCCGGCAGGACAGTAGGCCGACACGTCAAATCATCAGGGTAAAGGTGGGGGAAAACATGTTGAGCCCCCAGGGGCAAGGGGAGCGGGGTCCAAGGGGCCTCCGATCTTCACCGGAGTCCACCCCAAAACCGGAATGGAACTTGCTGCGGGGAAACCCAAACCGGGTTTCCCCTACCCCCTGATGTTACCGGGGTTAAACACCCCAAATTTTGCAGGCGGGGGCCCATTTTTTTAGGTCCCCCAGGGGGGAACCGGGGCAGGCAGGGGTATGGCCATGGAGGTTTACAGGCCCCCAGGAGGGTAAAAGGGGGTTACAGAAAAATTTGGAAACATGAGTAAGGGCACAATTTTCAACCCCAAAAAAGCGGGTTAGCGTACTGCCCCCTCGTGTCTCTAGGCCACCCCCCTTTGCGCTGATTCCCTGTGCTTTTTTTCGTTTTTTTTGGGAATTTTTCAACACTTTTTTTGGCATGTTTTTTATACAAATTGCTTGGGTGTCCCCCGGGGATTACCAATCTTTGGTTCTTTCTATCCCGTTTTTGTCCCATCCCTTGAGCAAAATTCCATGCACAGGGCACATTAGATGGAGCTGGCTTAAACTAATTTTCCTCATTTGACAGCGTTTAAGGAACAGAGGGTTTTAACGGACTAAAGCAAATGGGAAATTTAAAGCAGGTGAAACGAAAAAGGTCCCAGTGGCAGGGAAAAATAGAAAAAAAACACAGGTAAAGGGGAAAAGGGGCGGGATCCAAAACCCAGGAGCTCAGGGCTCTGGGGGCCCCTATAACAAACTGATTTCGGGAAATCGCCAGGGGTTAAGTTGGACCAGCGGACCCAAGGTAAAGGAGCTGTAAATAGACAAAAATGAACGGGGAGAAAGTTCCTTTTTTAATCCCAGAGGTCAAAGGTAAAGGGCCCCAGGTGTTTTGGGGACTGTTTTTTAAATAAAGACCCGGAAAGGGGAGCCCGCATCCCGCCCCTTTTAAGGGCGCCAGTGGCCCCACAGGAAACCCAGGAAAAGCGGGAAGGAGCGGAGGTTTAAGTAAAGTCCCTTGAGTCCCTGGCGGGCACTGTCACCGACATGTACGCTCCCCGCAGCAGGGAAGGGTAAGTAAAATTAGCGGGGCCCACCGGGGCCCCCCCAAACACAGAGGCTCAGAAGTAGCAGAGCGGGGCACAAACCCCGTCCCCCAGCCCAAAGGACACAGGCTCCCTGTGTTTTGGGGACAAAAATTTTTGCATCCATGTATGTCCTTTGGGGCCCTTTTCTGTCCCTTTTTTGCACCCCTTTATGGTGACATATTCATTTTTTTGGGGTTCCCCCCCCCCCCCCCCCCCCCCCCCCCCCACCCCCCCCCCCCCCCCCCGGTTAAATTTATAAAGGGCAAGATTGTTTGTAGGTCAAAATATTTCGGGAAATAGGGTTTGTTTGCGTTGAGGCGTCATATGGCGGCCCATTTTTGCTTTGGAGCCATAGGGTTTCTTTGTGGGCAGTCCTGGCCCCTACATGAAACAGATCTTTTTGCCTTGCCCCGGGGACTTTATTCATTTTAAATTTAACTTTCTGCCCTTTTTGGTAGATCAGGGTTGTCTTTAAAACATAGTAAATTTTATTTTTAGAAGGGGACGGGAAACAGGACAAATGAAGCGGCCGGCCTTCCCCGCTGATTGCTAAGATGATTGCAGCGCTCCGAATGCACATGGCTCCATTTTAAGTAACCCCCTTATAACTGTCAGCATTGCGTGACTACACATGATGTTGTGCAATTTTTCTCCTTTAAATGGAAAAAAAATTTCCCAAATTGCTAAACTTTTCTTCCTGAAAAACCCTTGAAATTTCCCGGGCTTTTCTTTTTGATTGCTGTTTTTGGCCTTCTTGTCGGGGTTGCAATTACTGAACCACAAACTTTTGAATGAGGCTACCCAAAAATATGGTACGGGTTTATATAAAAAAAAAATTAAAAACCCCGGGTTTGGGCGGGGGCCCTTTGGGATGATTTGACACTTATGTGACCACACAGAAACCTATGCAGAACAGCGGCTCAGGCACTGATATATGTATGGATGTCGCTTTGAGGTCATTCCGTTCTTTCAATGGAATTTTTGGAGAACGTTCAAGGTTCAAGCATTGATTGTGAAAATCTAAACAAGAATTTCTCAAAAAGAGACTCAAATAAATATTTTTTTTTGGGGGGGTTGTGGGGGGGGGGGACCAGGGTAGAGTAAGGTTTCTATGGTACAAGCCTCTTAATTGCAATGTATTCCTGTAGAAATAAAAGGTTATTACTTATGTGCCCAGTATACAAATGTGGAGAAGAGGAAAGCAAACTTGATTTGTACCCTTAAAAAGCACAGTAAAATATTTATCCCTTTAAAAAAAATAAATTTTTAAGGGGGGAAAAAACACTGGGCCAAATAGTTAGTTGTTGGTTCCTTGCTAAAAAGGGTATTTTTCCCATGCAGATAATATGCCCATCTCACCCTTTAAAAAATTTAAAACCATTTTAAACTTATTCTTATGTGCCTTTTGCTGTTTCCCGGGTGTAGGTAAAATGTTTTCTTTTCCCCCCTGTCTTCCTGGGAAATGATGTAGATGCTGATTGTACTGCCTCCCTGTCTCTCCCGGGAGTGATGTAGGTTCAAACATAGTACCCGCCTCCTGTTTTCTCCCTTTTTAAAAAATGTCCCGGGATAAAATAATATTAAAATTTCCCCTTTTTTTCCCCGTCAATGATGGGATGTATAGATAAAAAAGTATCCGTCTCTCTTCCTGTCAAATTTTATAAGTATAGATTGGGGCGCCTTCCCCATCCTCTCTGTAAATTTTTGTAGGTTCCCGATAGTACTGCCCCCTGTCTCTCCTATTAAAGATGGGATGTTCAGTATTTCACTGCCTTCCCGACCTTTCCCCGTCAATGATGGAAGCTTAAAATAATAGTTTCCTCCCCCCTCTCTCCGTGTCAATGATGTAGGTATAGCTACTACTGCCTCCGTCTCTTCCTGTAACTAATATAGGTACAGATAGGCTGCTCCCTGTTCCCCCCGTAAATGATGTACAGTAGGTACGGGTAAAATTTGCCTCCCTGTTCTCCCTGAAATGATTTTGAAAGAGTAGTGCTGCTCCCTTTTTCCTTTAAATGATGTAGGTAAAGATAGTACTGCCCCCCTTTATCTCCGTAAATGTGTAGGTACAAAATTTTTCTGCCTCCCTGTTCTCCATGTAAATGTGTAGGTACAGTAGTACTGCCCCCCTCTCCCCCCGGTGTCAATGATGTGGTATGTACTACGCCCCCGTCTCTTCCTGTAACAAAATTATAGGTAAAGATAGTGCGCCTCCCTGCTTCCCTGAAAATGTGTACAGTAGGTACAGTGAATTGCCCCCTGTCTCCCCCTTAAAATAGTGTAGTTTTGAGAAGGCTGCCTCCCTGTCTCTATGTAAATGATGTAGGAAAAGATAGTACTGCCTCCCTGTCTTTCCTGTACATGAAGTATGTACAGATAGTACTGCCTCCCTGTCTCTCCATGTAAATGATGTAGGTACAGATAATACTGCCTCCCTCTCTCTTCGTGTCAATGATGTAGGTATAGCTACTACTGCCTCCGTCTCTTCCTGTAACTAATATAGGTACAGATAGTGCTGCCTCCCTGTCTCTCCCTGTAAATGATGTACAGTAGGTACAGATAGAATTGCCTCCCTGTCTCTCCCTGTAAATGATGTAGATAGAGATAATGCTGCCTCCCTGTATCTCCTGTAAATGATGTAGGTAAAGATAGTACTGCCTCCCTGTATCTCCCTGTAAATGATGTAGGTACAGATAGTACTGCCTCCCTGTCTCTCCATGTAAATGATGTAGGTACAGATAGTACTGCCTCCCTGTCTTCCTGTAAGTGATGTAGGTGCAGATAGTACTGCCTCCCTGTCTATTCCTGTAAATGATGTAGATGCAGATAGTACTGCCTCCCTGTGTCTTCCTGTAAGTGATGTAGGTACAGATAGTACTGTCTCTCTGCTTCTACCTGTAATTGATGTAGGAATAGATAGGGAAGACAGTCATGGAGGAATAGATACAGTATCTAACAAAGGTTAGTACACCCCTCACATTTTTGTAAATATCTTACTTCTTTCATGGGAAAACAATGAAGATATGACACTTTGATACAATGATAAGTAGTCAGTGTACAGCTTGTATAACAGTGTAAATTAGGTGTGCCCTCAAAAATCTCAACACACAGCCATCCATATCTAAACCACTGGCAACAAAAGTAAGTACACCCCTAACATTTTTGTAAATATTGTATATATCTTTTTATGGGACAACACTAAAGATCTGAACTTTATCAATGTAAAATTACCAGGTCGCTTGTTAAAGGGAAATTTGGTGCCCTCAAAATAACTCAACACACAGCCATCAATGTCTAAACCGCTGGTAACAGAAGTGAGTACATCCCTAAGTGAAAATGGACAAAATGTGCCCACAAAATAACTCACTCAGCCATTAAAGTCTAAACCGCTGGCAACTGTCAGGGCTGGGCGGCGCTCGGCTTGCAGCCGCTGATCAGCAACCCCACCCTGATACACATTCTGCTGGCAGCTCTGTGAGTGACAGAGGTCCAGCCACTCCGGACAGGGGGCGTGTCGCACCAGCCAATGGGAGAATCGGAGGCCGCTCCAATCAGCTACAGGGGTGGTATCCGGGAAACACATTTAAACTCCCTGCTAGCTGAGTGCTGCGCCTGCGATATTCTCCTGGCTGCCTGATTACTTGTTCTTTATATTGTGTTTTGCTTATCCGTATACCTGACCTCAGCTTGTTCTCCTGACCCCGGCTTGTCTTCTGATTTTGTACCTCGCTCCCGTTCGTGTTTGACATCGGCTTGTTTACGTTTACTCTTCGGTTCTGATTTGTGGCTTGGCGTTCCTGATTTGATATTGACCCGGACTGTTTGACTTTTCTTCCTCCTGACAGCCCCCCGCACTCTAGCAGCGCAGGGACTGTCATCCAGTTGACTCTGCCGCATAGCACGTCAAGTATGCAGGGACAGTGGGCTAGGTTCCAGTCAGGGCTCACTGTACCTCCTTTGACGTGACATTTTCACAGGCCAAAAGAGTTACTGCTCTACCCTCACTATGAACCCCATGACAGCTCTGGTAGAGCAGATGCAGGGGCTTATCCAGCTAGTCCAGGATCTGGCGCTGAGGGTAGAACAGCAGGAGTCTACCCCAAGTCAGAGGGTCCCTGCACTACCTTCCCCTCCTGTGGAACCCCCTATCCAGTTGCCTGACAGGTTCGCAGGCAACAGGAAGACCTTTGTGGCATTTAGAGAGGGGTGTCGTCTGTATTTTAGGCTCCACCCACGTACATCGGGAAATGAGGAGCAAAGGGTGGGAATTGTTATGTCCCTATTTTCAGAGTCCCCCCAGCGTGGGCATTTCGTTAACGCCTGATTCACCAAGAATGTCTTTGTGGACAGGTTCTTTCCCGCCTTAGGGGTACTTTTTGATGACCCGGATAGGGGAAGCTGTGGCCGAGGCTCAGTGACACCTTGAGGCAGGGTAAAAGGACTGTGGAGGAGTATTGCGCTGTATTCGGTGCTGGTGTGTTGTCTGGGGGGAAGACCGCCTTAGTGCAATTTTGTTAGGGTTATGAACAGTGAAGGATTTTTTGGTGGCTTACCCCCCCCGGTACTTTGGATGAGGCTATGGCAGCCGTTCTTGGAAGACGTTTTTTGGGGAGTGGAGGGAAGGCTATCCATGTCAGCCCTAGCCGTTTAAACCCCGGGAACATGGGGGAGAACAACGTCTTTAAAATTCTCAGGGATTGAGAGGGTTTAAAAAAACCCGCTAGAGGTGGTGATTGGGACGGGATTATTAAATAGGGGGCTTTTTGGGTTTTGTGCCCGAAAACTTTTACCCCAATGGTCTTAACTATAGATCGTTTGAATTCCTTTTTAAAGAAACTTACAATTTAAAACAAAAAATTTTCCCCCCTTTTTGATTTAAATGTGACATTTTTTTTTTTTAAAGTTTTTTTATTTGTTTTTGAAAAAGTTATTTAAGGTTTAGTAGAGTATGACGGGGTATATAAATTAGTTTCGTTGTATAATTTTTTGAAAACCCTGATAAGCTTTTTAAGATCGAAACGCGTTGGTTGTTTCCTTTCAAGCTTTTGTGTGTGGTCACTTTCTCGGTTTGGAATAATAATTTTTTATTGAAGAATTTTATCAAACCGGGGGATTATTCTTATTGTTAAAGATTCCGTCTCAGTGTTTGGGATCGCACGGGAGCGGGGGTGTTTCCTTCTACACATAAAACCCCGAGGAGACCCGTGCAAGTGGGGGCTTTTTGTCACTGCTGCTAGGGGCCGTAGGATTCTCGTCGTATCCCGGGATTATGCTTTTTACTGTGGCGAAGATGGACAAAGGCATCAGGGAGTGCTCCAAGAAGAAGACCAGTCGCAAAAAAACTCCAGACCTAGGTGGGTTGGCCCGGGGGGTCACCTAGGCGGCAGGTATTTCCTATTGTATCCAAAAAAAATTGCTGCTACCAGTTAGATTTCATACTTGGGCTGTCTGGTTTTGGGAGTGCGTTTGTGGATTCAGGATCCGCTTTTTAATTTTGTTGATGCGTCTTTCGTCAAACGTCTGGGCCTACCTTGGAGACTGCTATCTGATTCTCTGCGGATTGTGGCTAATGACTCCACTCCACTAGCTCGGGGCACAATCCAACATTGTACCCCTGAGCTGGAGATTGTGGTCGGATCCATACATATTGAAAAGTGTATTCTATTTATCATGCGGGGCTGCCCCTGTTGTGGTTTTGGGGCTGCCTGGCTTCAGAAACTTAACCCAGTGTTTGACTGGAATTCAGGGGAAAATTTGTCAGGTGGGGACAACGGGGTGTGTTGACAGATGTTCCCTACCATACTGGGCAATACTGATGTGAAGGCTGATGCTCTATCTAGAAGCTTCTGTTTCCAGCCAGCATCCCAGGCGGATCCGGCCCTATATTGCCCAAGGAGACTTTGTCAGATATTTCCCCTGATTTCGCCACTGAGATTAAGTCCCACCCGGATATGAGATCTGCTAATTGTCCTGTTCTCAAAGGGCTTTTTCCCCACTCAGTTCCGGGTAGAGTTTTAAAAGAATTTCATGTTCCCTGTTTTGGCATCCCGGAGTGTCTGCACAAAAAAAATATTTTTGTAATTATGGTGGCG
>JAODAL010086708.1:0-10160 GCA_025379985.1 Phyllomedusa bahiana | reverse complement strand
GCTGCTTTTTTGGTGGACCCCCACACTGTTGATTGTCCCATTCTGGGGTTCCCCCTTTTTTCCCATCCAAATGTCATTGTCCCATCCCTGACCTCATCTGTGCCCGCGTGACCCCGTTTCCAGCTTTGGGCCCACTCTGGGGTTCCTCGTGTTTTCCCACCCAAATGTCATTGTCCCAGCCTGACCTATGTGCTTGGCTCCCGGTCACCCCCACACTCGTCATATTTCCCACCGGCTTATTGTTTTTTTCAGTTTGCGGCAGATTTTATCGGGGTACTTCCCCGCTTGAGTTTTTTTGCGTTTTCCCCTTTTTAAGTGCCCGGGGAATTTTTATAGTGAAGCGATTCTAAGAGGGGGCGGCGTCGTTGGTGCATACAAAAAACAAAATTGTTGAAGACCAAAACCCAAGTCCTTGCATTTTAAGATGGAAAACGTTTACACCCCATGGGGCTTGTGCACCCGGAAAATAGTGTTTTTTTTAAATGCGATTCTCCCGAAGTAATTCGGAAACGAAACAAATTTTTGTTGGAAAAATTCGGCGAAGTGACCAAATCTTTTTTTTGAAAAATTCCCCCATCTCTAGTATTTTAAAAACAGATACTTCATCAAACGTGTCTGTACTTTTAGAACAAAACAGTTGTCAAAAGGGAGGGTGGCGGTGTTCCCCTGGGGTGGCAAAACCCAAAAATTTCCCGGGAAACCCCGGGGACAAGAACAGTAAGGGACATCGCAGGGGGGTAACATGAGGCCAAACTCCCCTGTCATCTAGGGGCCCTGTGTTTTTTTCGCAACCAAGGGTTCTTGTTTGGGTTGAAAGGTCCCACTTCCTGATGACATCGAAACCCCACCCCAAGTTCTTTTGGGAACAAAAAGACACAACCCTTAGTTGCAGGGCCCCCGGGAGAGGCAGCCCCCTCCCCTGCCCCTAAACCTGCCCTGTTCCCCCGGTTCCCTCAGCCAGAGATTACTTTGTGGTCGGGGTCAGCGCCATATAAGGGGAGGATGAAAAAATTTGAGGGCGAGTCAGCAGTACTGGCAGAAGAAATGGACCCAATATCCCTGCTTTTCAGTAGGTGGCAAGTATAATGGGGAGAGTGGCTTTGGGGAGGTATGTTGTGGGGGTAGCCTGGATCCCAAAGACTGGTGATGAGGACAGCAGTGCGATGAAACAAATAGATGTGTTGTACCCGCCCGACTTGGGAGCCGGGTTTGGCAAGGGCTTAAAAATATCAGGAGAAAAGGGGTCAGCTTGCGCGTAGGCAGTGGGCACCAGCAAGTGGGTTGTGTGGTGTAGTCGCGGATAGCAGGGTGAGGTCAGGAGCCAAACGGCCCGGGGGAAAAAACCCGTTCGCAGGTCCCAAAAAAAGTACGGGAAGGGGCTCGGAGGGGGCGAGTGTACTCAGTGCGGAGCGGGTGGGGTTTAAAAACAGCTACTTGCCCCGGGGTTTGGGATTCTTTGCTAAAACCCGGGGAGGAAAATGGGGATATGTAAACTTGGGGAGAAGTGAAGGGGGCCCGGGAGCTAACGTTGGACCACCCCCTGCTCAAAAATGCAGCGTCACCTCCGGTGCCCGGGGGAAATGGTCATTGTGGTCCATCCCGCCGCCGCAGCAAAGAGCAGCAGCAGCAGGCCCAGTGGGACCATGCCATTGCAGCCCCGTCAAGGGTCCACCCCCCTGCAGAAAGGGAATGTTTCTCTTTGAAAATTTTCCCCGGGCCCGAAAACTCCTGCTCCCCGTATCTGGCGCCACCGTTTAAAGGGGGCGATTGCAAAGAGACAAAAGTTTGGCCCAAAAATCCTAAAATCGAAGGCCTGCTCCTGTCCCAAATTGTTGGACGCAGCCCCCGCTTTTTCCCAAAAGGTGGATCTGCACCGTTTTTTAGAGAACTAATGGTTGTGCCAAGCGAAATGGAGATTCCCCCTTCATTTCTTTCCAAAAAAGGAAGTACCACACTTAAAAAATATGTAGAACAGAAGTTGGGGTCCCTTTAGTTATTGGTTTGTTCCCAAAGGGGCATGGCAGCGGGGTTTGGGTTTTAACTTCATCAGGGCCAGTCATGTCCTTTGGCCCCTAGGTGAATGTGCTTCCTTTTCCTAGGCAACCCAAAAACTTGGCAGGAGGCTGCTTTCTCCCCCCTTGTCAAAAATGCGGTCCCGCGCCAATGTCCCCCCCCTCCTCCTCCTCCCTACCACCCCATTCAGCCTCGACAAGTCTGCTCCATCTACCAAGTTAGGGCACAGCGGTGTCACACAGTTCTAACCTGGCTTCCAATTGCAAATCGGAACCATGGTGATGGACAAGGGGAAATACGGGGTGTTCCGCTGCACCGAAAGGGATTGCCCATGCCCCCCTGCATGGCGCATGTTTTTCAATTGTTGTAAAAAGGGGTTCCCTGAAGTCTTCCACGATTTTAAGATTCTGAAAAGGCCAGGAAACTGTGCATGCCTCACCCTTTTCCTCAAAGCAGAAAAACCCTCCTCGAGTTGCAGCGGAGAACGGTCCCCCACACACTTGTATGCGATGTTTCCCCCTTTTGGGAAATTTCCCCCTAGTTGGACCCCTGTATGAAAGAGAAAGGCATTAACGATTTTTGATGATCCAGGGGACGGGGGTACTCTCCCGTGTAACTTTTATGCAGCCCGTGGCAGTCATGCGTGACACCTGCGTTTGAGGGCCCTTCGAGGGGGCCAGTTATTTGTCAGTGCTAGGACTAGGGATGAATAACTTTTTTTTATGCTTCTGTCCCCGGAACAGATGCTGAAAAATCTGTCTGGGCAGGGGATGGAACGTGGGCTACATCTTTAGCCCCATGAGTCCGGGGGGGATGAAATGGAGGAGGAGGGGACTTGGAGCAGAAGTTGTCTGGTGAAAAGAGTGTTTTTTACCCCCGGGGCAAGGGAAAAAGGGGCAGGAGAGTGGAGGGGGTAATGGAGATGAGGAACGGGCAGATGCCCCAAGACCCCGGGAGTATACAGGGGGAAAAGGAGGCCCCGGGGCCTCGGAAATCATTTTGAAGATGGCCGCAGCATGCTTATTTTTCCTGGCTAGTGAAGCCCAATGTCGAATGGCAGAGGGATGACTTTGGCTCTCACCCTATTGGGGGCCCCGCACCAGTCAAAATGGGGCCCTTTTTCCGCTATTGGAGGGAGGACAAACTCAAATATTATAGGGGGAAAAGTCCGTAGTCATTGGCGTCCCCTTTCGGTCGCCCCCCCTGAAGGTTGACCCGGGGGGGGCCTCGCGCCACGTACCCCAGCTGTGGGGGGTAGGGGGAGGGGAGGAGCAGTTTCCAGCTCCATCACAGAATAAGTCTGGATCAGAGAGCAGCTTCCTTCACCCCCTATGAAAGGGCATTGCCCAGCAGCCGCAGCACCAGGCCCCGGGCAACCCCATCCCAGGTTTGGGGCCCAATTGGGGCAAACACTTGCCACCCCAGTTAAAAATCCCCTGGACTACGGGCAGCCAAACGGGTGTGGCCACAATTTGCCGATTTGTAGTGGAGAAGTTTTCCCGGGCCAGTGTTGGCTCAGGCGGGTGTTAGTGCGGGGGGGCCTGTTTCCCCAAGGGAACCCCCCTTGCCAGGGAAATGTGGAAACGCCTTGTCAAGGTGAATCGGCGTGGGTTGGGATTTCCCCACCCAATGTTGGCGTCGACTACAAAAGCCTTGACGCTCACCCAAACTGTGAGAAATTTAGTATGGGTTCAAAACTGCCCCCCATTTGTCTTGTGCCCCTCTCTGACCTCATGTTCTGCTGCCGTGACCTTTCACACTGGTTTATTGTGCCCCTCTGTGCCTACTCTGTTTTTTCCCCTCCCGAATGTCATTGTGCCATGTTGACCCCATCTGCGCCGTTTACCTCCACACTGTTCTTGGAAATCTGTGGCCTACTCCTGTTTTTGCCCAAACCGAATGTCTTGTGCCACTGTTGGGCCCCTGTGCTGCCCCCATACTCCAAATCTCTGTCATTGTGCCACTCTGTGGGCCCATACGTTTTTCCCCCTCCAGAATGTCATTGTGCCCCGTTGACCTCATGATGTGCTGCCGTGACCCCCACATGTTCTTGTGCCCCTCTGGGCCTATCCCGTTTTTTGCCCCTCCCGAATGTCTTTGGCCCTTCGCCCCATGTGCTGCCCCGTCACCCCCCACTCTCTGTCATGTGCCCCCTGTGGGCCCACTTTTTTGCCACCTCCAGTGGGTTTTGTGCCCTGTTGCCCTCATGCAGCTGCTGTGGCTGCTGCCGTAATACAGTGTCTTGTGCCACTTTGCCCTATGCTGCTGCTCCCATCACCCCACTCTGTATTGTCCCATTTTGTCCCTATCCGTTTTTGCCCCTCTAAATGTCTTTGTCCCATCTGCCCCCTTGTGCTGCTCCGGCCCTCAACTGTGTATTGTGCCCCGGGGCCCAAACCCAGTTTTTTGTCACCTCCAAAATGTATTGTCCCATGTTGCCTCATGCTGCTGCTTGGCTGTGCCGTAACTAACACTCTGTCATTGTCCCACTCTGTGGCTACCCCTTTTTTTTTCCCCCTACAGAATTCATTGTCCCACTCTTGACCTATGCTAGGGGGTGCGGCCCCCTCCACACTCTGTCACTAATGTTGCCCCCCCCCCTGGCCCCGTTTTTTTTTTCCCCGTTTTTCGCGGCATGATTTATCGGGTAATTCCGCTTCTTTTTTTTGGTCAGTTTTGCCTTTTAAGTCCCCGGGGAATTTATAGTAAACGTTTTTTTAAGAGCCGGCCAGTGCGTGTATCTAAAACAAAATTTGTATGAGAAAAACCCAAGCTCCTCTGCAATTTAAGCAGGGCACAATGTTTACAGCACCTACGGCTCTTTTGCCCCTGGAAAAAGCTTTTTTTTTTAACGTGATTATCCCAAAGTAATTCGGCCAAATTTTAATTTTTGTCGGGAAATTCGGTAAATGACCGAATCGAATATTTGAGAAATTCCCCCATCTTGTAGCATACACTCTTCTCCTATGCCTATTGAAAGCGCTGCGCTCCTATTGAGATTCACCCAAAAAAAAAGACTTTTATCACCCTTTTGTGGGGGGGGGGGGGGGGGGGGGCGGGGGTGTCACAGCTTTTTCGGGGAAACTGCTTCTTTATGTTCTAATTTTGTTTGGAATTAAAGCCCAGTGGGTCCAATTCAGCTGCATATCTTTTAAATGTTCTGCTAGTTCTGGGACATTGAATATAAAGGGTTATCTAACCCCGTTGTTGCTTTTGTTTAGTTAAAAAGAAACGGGTTTTTTTTCAACCCAAAATTCCGTTAATTTTGGTCTATTTCTTTTTCGAAATTTATATAAAAGGGTTATTTAAAAATCTTGGCTATTGTAGTCATAAAAAAAAGGTTTTTTTTTAAAAACACAAATGAAGAAATTTTCCCTTAGATATTTATTAAAAGTTTAATTAAGTGTTTTTTGCTGCAGAAAAATAAGTCTTTTTACAGCCCAAGGGTAATTTTGGGGTCATTTTATCTAGCACAATTTATACCAAGGGCTAAATAGGTTTTTTTCTGCTTTGTAGTCAGTAAAAAAAAACAGTGTTTTTAAAACGCCAAAGAAGAAATTTTGCCTGTAGCATATGTTTTTTAAAGGTTTAAATTTAAAAGTGTTTTTCTTTTGGGTTTGTAGTCATAAAATACATCTTTTAACACCCCACATAGCTGGTAATTTTTTTTTATTATTTCTTTTGCGCAATTTACCCAAGGGTTAATTAAATTTTTCTCTCTGTTGTAGTTATAAAAATACAGTTTTTTTTAACAAGCACTGTGAAATTTTTGGCAGTCATTTCTTTTGCTTTTTTATATCCAAGAGCTATTTAAACACTTTGTGTATTGATCGTAAAAAAAAGGGTTTTTTTTAAGCACCAAAGAAAAAAATTTTGCCTGTAGCATATGAAATTTAAAGGTTAAAAAGGGTTTTTTTTTGTTGTTGTAGTGAAAAATACAGTCATTTAACACGCCAAAAACGGTAATTTTTTTTTATTTTATTTTTTTGCGCAATTTTATAAGGGTTAAAAAAAAAAGTTTTTTGTGTTGTAGTCAGTAAATACAGCGTTTTAACCGCCATTTGCTGGTAATTTTGGCGCTCTTTTTTTTGCGCAATTTATATCCCGGGTTTATTAAGGGGTTTTTCTGTGTTGTTCGTAAAAAGAAACGGTGTTTTTCAAGCCAAAGAAAAATTTTTGCCTGTAGCTTATTAACCCGAAGCCGTTTGTTTTATTTCAGTAAATCACAGTGTTTTTGATGGACATACAAGTAAATTTTTCCTGGCCTTTGTGTAGCGCAATTTTTTTAAAGGGTTACCCAACTTGTAGGGGTTCATTTGGAGTAAATCGGGGTGTGTATTTAATTTAAAATATTTCATAAAACAGAGTCTGTAAATTTTTGAACAAACAGTATTCAAGAGAGGGGGCGGCTCTTCCATGGCAGTGGAGGGGGACAACATTTCGGGGGCAGGCCAGGGTCCCAGCAAGAAAAAGGAATTTCACAGGGGTGACCGGTGGGGGCCAAAAGTGGTGCCCCTTTAGCCCCGTGTTTGTCAGCCCCCCAAAGGATTCTTTTTTGGTTGGTAGGTCATAATTCATCCCAATGAATTGAAAAACCCTAGCGGTATTTCCTCAGATACAACCTTTTATTTGGATGGCCCGGGAAAAAGACCCGGGCCTACCTTTCCCAACCCGGTTTTTGCCCCCCTGCCAGAGTTTACTATGGGTCTGGGCTCACGCCCCATATACCAAGGCCGAAAAATTTTGGGTTATTCAGCGCATTGGCAATAAAGAGGGGGGCAAAACCCCCCCTGCTTTTTCAGTTTTTGTGTGGAGAGTGGATGGAGGTTTTTTGGCGAGCAGTCGCTCGATCAAGACCTTTTGGGGGGACGATGAGATAAAACTCTGAAGTTTAAGTGGTTGGTTTGAACCCTTTTTTGGGTTACCCTTTGTTCAAATGCACCGTTGGAATTAAAACTGAAGGAGGCCATAACTGGGGGAATGTTTTGGGTGTTGTTTTGCATTCTTCCCATTGTTGATTAAAAATTCAGTAAAAAAACGGAAAGGGGGACGAAAAAAAAAAAGAAGCAAAAAAATGCGAAAAAACTTTTTTTGGATGAACTTCTTAATATGAAGATTGTGAATGTAGTCCAAATTACAGAAACAAAAAAACACAGCCCCTTTGGGGCCTTCCCCCGGTTCCCGGTGGAAAAATTACTCCAACGATTTAAAAATGGGTTTAAAAAACAATTGTTTTAAAAGTTATTTTTTTCGAACTGAAACAGGTTTTGGAAAAGTTTTTCTAAACTATTATCCGGGGGCTAGATTTTGAAAGTGGGGAAACCTTTAGTGATTTATAAGGAAAAGATCCCCAACAACCGCCCCCCCAAGACTTAAAAAAATTAAAAAATATAATAAATTTTTGAGCCTTTTATTAAAAGGGTTTTTCAGCCTCTGTCTTTTTTTGTACCGTCCCTTTTGTCCGTCCCCTTTACCCCGAACCTTGCCCGGGGTGTCCTGACCTTAGCTTTTCCCCAACTCCGGTTTTTTTACGATTTTTTTACCTCGCTTACCCCTTGGGTGCCCCGCAAGAAAATCCGTCAGGGGGAGCGACTGGGAACCCCCCCGCGCAATCCTCCGTTTTTGGGGGGGTCTGGGGAAAACTGGGACCCACTTAGACCCCCCTCCCCTGGCGGGCTTTGCCCTCGCTTTCGGGGCCCAAGGATCCAAGTGTCCCTGACAAAAGAAAGGGGGAATGAGTTATTCATCCCCTAGTCCTGGGGACTGACATTAACGAAGGGCCGCATGAAAGGGCTAAGCAAACGCGGTGTACGTGAAGCGGCCACTGGCCCCACATTAAAATTACGCGGGGGGTACTCCGTCCCCTTTGGGTCACAATAAATCATTAATTTTCCCTTTTTTTTCTTTTGAGTCTTTTTTCTATGGAGGTGGGAAATTCCCCAAAATTTGAAATGTCAATATCAGCCTAGTTTGGGGGGGCTGGTCTTTGCTGCGTTAAGGGGGTAGCTTGGGGTGTAAAAAACGGTGAAGGCATGAAAATTTCCCGGGCCCTTTTAGTGTCTTGCGATGGGTTAAGATTGAAAAATGTTTTGGGATTTCCTTCCCTGTGTGACTGTTCTCCCAGGGGAAAACCTCCCGTCCCCCTTGGGTATCAAAAATCGTTAAGGCCTTTCCCCTTTTTCAAAATTTCCCCCGTTCAAAAATTTTCCCCCCGTTAATAAATTTTTTCCTTTCATCAATTTCCCCCCGTTTAATAATTTCCCCCTGTTAATTTTTATTCGTTCATTTAATTTCCCCCCGTTTATCTTCCGTCTGCCCCTGTACCCGACCATTTTGCTAGCTTACCTCGAATCTCCATCGCCTCCCTGACCCTTTTGGCGAACTTTGATCGAGTTTTCGTCTTTCGATTCGGTACCTGGCTGGCCTGGCTGCCACGCAAGCTAGTGCGGCAGGGTTTGCAATTGGGGGACTCCCGCTGCAGAAAGTCCATCCCGCCTTTCGGCGGGCTCTGGGGAAAACCGGGGACCCGGGACCCCGTCCCTGGCGTGGCCCTCCCACTGTTTGGGCGGTGACCCCAGAGGGGGCCAAAGCCCGTGTCGTTCCCAATGGCAAAAGGGGAATGCCAATTTTCCTGGAAAGTTCTTTGAAGGGTGCAGGGTCCCCCACTGAAAAAGGGGGGGACTGCAATACACAACTTGGACAGGAGCACGGTCACTTTCCCTTTAGGGTTGGCTACATGATACGGCGATTTTTGGAAATCATCTCGGTAAACACTGTGGAAAACCATAAGAAACCGAGGGCGGGAATTATCTGGCCCGGGGGTAGATGTGGAAAACCGGGGGAGTTGTCTTCGGCAGAGGTTGAAACCCTTTTGACTGCCTGAAAGGGAAAGGGAGGTGCTGCTGCTTTTGGGACAGGATGGACCCCAACCTGAAAAAAGTATGGTGACATTTGAATGATGTTAGGCAGGGCCTTTGGTGCCAATTTTGGGGCCCCCTGATCACGCTTTATTTTTCTGGCCGGATTTAATTTAAAGCCTTTTTTCCCCTCCTCTGGTGTCTTAGAAAATAACTGCCACCCCCGCCAAGAGGTGTTTTTAACCACCAAAGTCTCCCACTGATAAACGTTACTGCCGAAAACCCAAAGTGAGCACCGGGTGGCCGAACTTTCTGGGACCTGCAAAGTGGGGGGGTCAAAATCGAAGCCGTTTGGCCCCAAACCCTTGCACTGCTGCCATCCGGGCGACCCTGGCCCACTACCGACTTTGTTTTTTGCGCCTATGTTTGGGCGAATTGATTCAAAACGAAATGGAATTCTTTTTAAAATTTTTCGGGAAAAAATTGGTTTTGGGAAAAACAAAGGGTCAAACTTTGGGGTACTTCGGGGGGAACGAAGTGTGCTTTGAATTGAAAAAATGGTTTGCTAGAACGGGCGTTACGGGGGGCAAAGCACTCTGGGGGGAAAAAAAGGGCATAGTGCATGACTTTTTGGGGAGGGGAAGCCAATCCAGAAACGGCGGGATTTTTGTGACGTCACCGCACTATATAAGTCCGGGCCGCGACGCTGGGGGTTCATAAACCCCTCTCACTTACTGTTTAAGGAAAGGGGCTGGGCCCCGGCTGATAAATCTTACTAAGAATTGATTTTTATAAAGCGATTTCTGTGGGGGGTCTCAGGGTTTTCCCCCCCCCCCCCCCCCCCAATGTTCTCTTAATGTTCTATTTCTAATTTTTTGGGGGATTGGATCTGAAAAACCAGTGTTTCGTCTACTGCGCGGGAAAAATACATTCAATATCCAAGTGGGATCTAAGGGCCCGTTCCTGTTGTATTCATTTAAAGAAAAAAGCGTTTTTACAATACAAATACCATTCATTTTTGGGGTTTCTCAATTCTTTGCGCAATTTACATCCAGGGGTTTTAAATTTAAGCGTTGTTTTGCTGGTGTGCTGAAACCCCCAAAAAACCGTCTTTTTTAAAGCCCAAAATATTAAAAAATTTTTTCCCTTTTGCCTAATTTACAAGCAAAAGGGTTAAAATTTCAACTGGGATCTCTTTGTTGTGTGGCGTAGAAAAAAAACACAATTGTAAAAAAAGCTACAAAGCAAATAGTTTTCCGGCCCCAAAATTTTGGCGGCCCAAATTTTCAT
>JAODAL010086707.1:0-10160 GCA_025379985.1 Phyllomedusa bahiana | reverse complement strand
GGTGTTGCTCTACTTACTTTGCTCACTAATATGCAAATTAGGAAGAGTCTTCGGTAATACAATTATATCTTATTTATTCTGTTACATACAGGATGTTGTTAGTTACTTTATACAATCAAATCTATCTAATTAAGGTAAGATCATTGGAATAGTAAGCATCAATACATTACCGGATATTGCAGCATCACTTTCCCAGATCGGGGGACCTCGACGGGAGAGGAATCGGTTCCGGTTGCATCACAGGCTAAGTGCATCCACTTGAGCAGTCTGGAAAGTCCCTAACCCGTATTTGTAAATCCCCTATCTTTATACACCTTCAATTAGGATGCAGATCCTGCCATGCGCAGTAGTCAACATCACATAAGCGCAGCTTGTGGCACAGCGCGTGTCGCGCAAGTGCTGTGCACTTGTTTTTCCTACTTCTCCTCAAGGTTAAACACAAGTCAAACAAAGGACACTCACGGCTCCCATTTTAACTCGTTCAGATCTTCATATATGGCTGGTTTATGCATGAAATTACTATCTACACAATCACTCTGACATTCTTGTCACATTTGTATCAATATGGGAAGAAAGAAGATGAGTCTCCTGGAGAAAGACTATTCGGGATTTCTGTTTATGGAGATGGAAGAGAATCTGAGATCTCTTTTCGGGGGAGTTAAAGCCCTTGACATTAAGGGACATCATACGCATACTTGCCATAAGCTTGTCTGGAAGCACAGGAAACAACAGTGCCCCCAAATACCAGAGAGGAAAGCACAGCACCAAAAGAGCTGAGGAGCCTAACACAGAAACGTAAGAAACACTGAACACCACAGAACATAGGCCTAACGGAAGGAGGCCAAATATCTAAAAAAGGCAGATAACTAAATGCTACGGCCATTCGGACAATCCAAAGAGCCAGGACTAAACGGGGGATCACCCGTATGAAGAACAGACAAGCAGCACAATTTGGGATAAATTATCCTAAAAAAAAAGGAATAAGAGAGAATATAGGAGGGGAAAGAAGCTCGCTGTGCCACTAATGTCCGCAGCCCGTCAACCTCCGGAGAAACCCCAAGGGATGGATGTGGGAGGTGTAAGGGACCCCGTCCATGACATCCGCACCCGCCACCATTCAAAAGGAGAATGGAAGATGGGAGCAGGCGGCAGTGAAGTGGGATATGAGAACAGGGCGGACTCCCAGACGGGACATGTCCCAACAATCTAAGCATCTATGAGACAACAAATCCAGTGAAAAATATTATTAAACAAATCTCGTAGTGGAACCAAGAAACGGAATCTAAAGTGAACCAAAATGCTTAAGTCCATATTCTGCAGAGAGCAAACTGGCAAAAATAGAAAAAACTATTCCAGTCAGGATCCAGGAAGCTCATTGCCGGCAAAAAGAGACTATTAAGGTGGTTAAGCAAAGTCCCGTAAAAAAAAGGACAGGAGAGCCAAGGGGGATTCACATTCCCCCGACGAGTTGTCATTAGAGATGGGCGAATTTCTCAAAAATTCGATTCGGTCACTTCGCCGAATTTTCGGTCCAAATTACTTCGGCACGAATTGTGTTAAAAAACAGCTAGTTCCAGGCTGCACAGAGCCTGTAGGGTGCTGTAGAACGTTGTGCTATGCTTAAATATGCAGAGGGAGCTTGGTTTGGTCTTCATAGAATGTTGTGTTTTAGTATGACACGCACATGACTGCCGCCGCTCTTAGAATCGCTTCACTATAAATTTTCCTGGGCACTAAAGAGGGCAAAACTGACCAAAAAACTCAAGCAGGAATGTAGCCTGATAAATTCATGCCAGCGAAAGCTGGAAAAAACAAGCTGAGAGCTCAGGTGGCAACATTTGTGACAGAGTGTGGAGGTGACGGCGGCAGCCACAGCATCATGAGGTCAGACAGTGGCACAATGACATTCTGGAGGTGGCAAAAACAGGAATAGGTCACAGAGTGGCTCAATGACAGAGACTGGAGGGCACGGCAGCAGCAGCATGAGGTCAGGCAGTGGCACAATGACACAGTGTGGAGGTCACGGCAGCAGCCACAGCAGCAGCATGAGGTCAGACAGTGGCACAATGACATTCTGGAGGTGGCAAAACAGTAGCAGGCCACAGAGTGGCACAATAACAGTGTGGAGGTCACGGTAGCAGCAGCATGAGGTCAGGCAGTGGCACAATCACATTCTGGAGTTGGCAAAAACTGGAGTAGGCCACAGAGTGGCACAATAACAGAGTGGAGGGCACGGCAGCAGCAGCATGAGGTCAGGCAGTGACACAATGACACAGTGTGGAGGTCACGGCAGCAGCCACAGCAGCAGCATGAGGTCAGACAGTGGCACAATGACATTCTGGAGGTGGCAAAAAAAGGAGTAGGCCACAGAGTGGCACAATGACAGAGATTTGAGGTGACGGCGGCAGGAGCAACAGCATGAGGTCAGAGAGTGGCACAGTGACACAGTGTGGATGTCACGGCACCAGCAACAGCAGCAGCAGCATGAGGTCATAGAGTGGCACAATGACAGAGTGTTGAGGTGGGTGGCAATACCAGTCCCTGGTAAAGATGGTGGTAGGCAGATGGGGAAACTGTCAGCAGATGTGTGGCATCAGGCGGGTGGCGGCATCAGAATAGTGGCTGAGGCAGGTAGTTTGAACCCAGACTGACGCCTAAGGCATTGGTGTGTGGAAATCCTGGCCGATCCACACCTGATTCATCTTGACAAAGGTCAGTCGTTCCACATTTCCCGTGGACAAGCGGGTTCTCCTTGGGATAACGATGGCTCCACCATGCGCAGCCCTCCCTGAACCAGTTTGGCTGCCCAGTAGTCCAGCGGATCTTCTAACTGGGGTGGCAGAGTGCTGTCCAAGTAGGCCACCACCTGTTGGTTCAGGGACTGCTCCAGGTCCTGCTGCTGCTGCTGCTGGCGACTACCCTCCTCACTAGGCGGGTGAAGGAAGCTGCTCATCAGTGACTCCAGACTTAGGTTGCTGCTGATGGAGCTGGTACTGCTCCTACCCCCCCACCTTCCCCCAGCAGCCGCGGCAGTAGTACGTGAGCGCTGAGGAACCCCCCGGTCAGACCTGTCAGAGGAGGGACGATGCCGCACATAGGCAGCGGCCAACTGACTACGGAGGATTTCCCTATAGTATTTAAGTTTGTCCTCCCTCTCAATAGCTGGGAAAAAGGCTCCCATTTTGGACCGGTAGCGAGGGTCCAATAGGGTGGAGAGCCAGAAGTCATCCCTCTGCCGGATGCTGACTATTCGGCTGTCACTAGCCAGGCAAATCAGCATGCTGCGGGCCATCTGCACAAGTGACTCCGAGGGGCTCCCTGCCTCCATCTCCACTGTATACTGCCATGGTGCTTGCGGGTCATCTGCCTCGTCTTCCTCATCTCCATCTACCTCCTCCAGCTGCTCCTGCTCCTCCTCTCTTGTCACCTGGGTAGAAAATCCACTCATTTCACCAGACAATGCTTCTGCTCCAATGTCTTCCTCCTCCTCCTCCATTTCAGTCCCCAGCGGACTCATGTGGCCGCGAGATGTAGTCGCCACATCTCCAGTCCCCTGCCCAGACAGATTTTTCAGCATCTGTTCCAGGACATGAAGCAGTGGAATGACATTATTCATCCCGTAGTCCTGGCGACTGACAAATAACGTGGCCTCCTCGAATGGCCTCAACAAACGGCAGGTGTCACGCATGAGCTGCCACTGGCTGACATCAAAGTTACACAGGGGAGTACTCCTGTCCGCCTGGATCATCAAAAAATCGTTAATGGCCTTTCTCTGTTCATACAGTCGGTCCAACATGTGCAGGCTGGAATTCCAACGGGTGGAAACATCGCATATCAGAGTGTGTTGGGGGGAGGCCGTTCTGCCGCTGCAACTCGAGGAGGGTGTTCCTGGCTTTGTACGAATGGATAAAGTGCATGCACAGTTTCCTGGCCATTTTCAGAATCTTCTGAAGATCTGTGGAAGACTTCAGGAACCTTTTCACAACCAGATTGAACACGTGCGCCATGCAGGGCGCATGGACCATCCCTCCTCGGTGCAGCGCGGACACCATGTTCCTCCCATTGTCCATCACCATGGTTCCGATTTGCAGTTGGCGCGGAGAAAGCCACACATCGATTTCTTGCTGCATGACGCGGAGCAGTTCCTCCCCTGTGTGACTTCGTTCGCCGAGGCAAGCCAGGTGTAGAACTGCATGACACCGCTGTGCCCTACACATGTGGTATGATGGAGCAGTACTTGTGGAGGCTGAGATGGTGGTGGAGGAGGAGGAGGCGGACATTGGCGCAGGAGCCACAGTTTGACAACGTGGAGGAGAAAGCGGCGTCTCCTGTCCAAGTTGTTGGTGTGCCTGGGCAGGAAGCACATTCACCCAGTGGGCCGTAAAGGACATGTACTGGCCCTGACCGTAGTTACAGCTCCAGACGTCCGCGCTGCCGTGCACCTTGGAACAAACTGATAAGCTCAAGGACTGGCCCACTTTATGTTCTACATATTTATGAAGTGCTGGTACTGCCTTTTTGGAACAGAAATTACGGCTTGGAACTCTCCATCTCGGCTCGGCACAAGCCATTAGTTCTCTGAACGGTGCAGAGTCCACCATTTGGAAAGGGAGGGACTGCAGTACCAACAACTTGGACAGGAGCACGGTCAGCTGCTGCACCTTAGGATGGTTGGACGCATACTGTTGTCTCTTTGCAATCGCCTCGCTGAACGACTGCTGGCGCCATGAGTAGCGAGGAGCAGGAGCATCTGGACCGGGAGATGATGTCAAAGAGAAACAGCTCCCTTCTACAGAGGTGGTGGAGCCTTGACTGGCTGCAATGGCATGCGTGCCACTGGCCGCTGCTGCGGCGGCAGGATGGACCACCACATCTGAGCCACGTTTCTCCCAGGCCACCGGATGGTGACGCTGCATGTGTTGACGCAGGGCTGTGGTGCCAATGTTAGCTCCCTGGCCACGCTTCACTTTCTGCCCACAGATTCTACATATACCCATATTCGGCTCCTCCGGTGTCTTAGCAAAGAACTGCCACACCGCCGAGTAGCTGATTTTACCGCCAATGCTCCGCACTGAGTGACTACTACCGCCGCTGCCTCGCTGAGCCCCTGTGCCGCTACTTTCTTGGACCTGCGAAGCGGGTTTTCTACCCCGTGGCCGCTTGGCTCCCGACCTCGCACTGCTGCTATCCTGCTGACTCACGGCCACACAACCCACTTGCTGGCTGCGCCGCTGCCTGACGCGCAAGCTGACGCCCTCTTCTCCTGACGATGATGAAGCCCTTGCTTCACCCGGCTCCCAAGTGCGGTCGGCTACATCATCATCTATTTGTGTTTCATCGTCACTGCTGTCCTCATCACCGGTCTTGGTATGCCGAGGCTGACCCCTCACAACATGACCTCCCATGCCACTCTCAACATCTATACTTTGCCGCCTACTGCAAGAAGCAGGGGATATTGGCCCCATTTCTTCGCTGCCAAGTAGCTGCTGACTGCCCTCCTCAAATTGTTCATCCTCGCTATATAGTGGCGCTGAGCCCAGACCACATAGTAGATCTCTGGCTGAGGGATGGGACAGAGGCGGGCTTAGGACAGGTGAGGGCCGCTGACCCGCTCCCGGGCCATGCCAACTTAGGGTTGTGTCTGACGTTCCCACTGACTCTTGGCTGGGGTTGTCAGATGTCATCTGGGAGGAAGTGGATGACCTAGTCAACCAATCAAGAACCCTTGGGTTGCTGAACAACACACGGCCGCTAGATGACAGCGGCAGTTCTGGCCTCACCGAGTGACCCCTGCTGCAACGTCCCCTTGCTGTGCTGCGACCTGGGCCTGTTCCAGGAATGTTTGTGCCACTGCCACTCGCAGGTGCAGAGCCTGCCACCTCTCTGTCTGACATACTGTTTGTTCTAAAATGTACAGACACTGTTTGATGAAGATATCTGTATATGATAAATATACACCCTGTATTTGACTCCAAATGAACCCAGTAACAAGCTTGGGTAACCTTGGATATAAATTGCGCTCCACAAATGGCCAGGAAAAATTGCCGTTTAAAAACTCTGTGTATTTTACTGAATGTAAAGGCTTAATTAACCTTCGGATATGAATTATGCTACAGAATTTCTTCTGTGGCGGTGAAAAAGAAAGTTTCTTTTACTGAGTGCAACTGCAGAAAAATACTTAGTTAACCCTTGGATGTAAATTGTGCCAAAGAATTGAGCCACCACAAACTACTAGCTTTGTAGCGTGTTACAATGGCGTGTTTTTTACGCTACACAACAAGAGATAAAATTGTAATTAACCTTTGCTTGTGAATTAGGCTACAGGAAAAATGTATATATTTTGGCGGTGAAAATGACGGTTTCTTGGAGTCACCACAGCTGAAAAACAATGCTTAATTAACCCCTGGATGTAAATTGCGCCAAAGAATTGAGCCACCACAAACTACTAGCTTTGTAGCGTGTTACAATGCCGTGTTTTTTACGCTACACAACAAGAGATAAAATTGTAATTAACCTTTGCTTGTGAATTAGGCTACAGGAAAAATGTATATATTTTGGTGGTGAAAAAGATGGTTTCTTGGAGTCACCACAGCTGAAAAACAATGCTTAATTAACCCCTGGATGTAAATTGCGCCAAAGAATTGAGCAGCCAAAAATGAAGTGGTATTTGTATTGTAAAAACGCTGTTTCTTTAAATGAATACAACAGGAACTGGCTTAGATCCCCCTTGGATATTCAATGTGCTGTGAGCAGATAGGATTTAAATGTATATGCAGCTGCAGTGGACGCACACTGGATTTAAGATCCAATACCCAAAAAAATTAGAAATAGAACACTAAGAGAAGCAGTCTCTGAGACAAGCTGAGACACCCCACAAAAATCGCTGTATAAAAATCAGTTCTTCAGTAAGAGCTATCAGCCACAGCAGCACCTTCCCTGATCAGTACAGTGAGAGGAGTGTGAGCTCCCAGCGGCGCGCTCGGACTTATATAGTGCGGTGACGTCACAGAATCCCGCCGATCTCTGATTGGCTTCATCTCTGCACATGTCTTTGCCCCATGTAACGCCATGTGCTCGCAGCTATTTTATAAATGAAAAGCACACTTCGTTCACCCGAAGTACCCCAAACTTCGACTTCGTTCAGAACCGAAGTTTTCCTGAAATTCTAAACGAATTCTACTTCATTAGAATCAATTCACCCATCTCTAGTTGTC
Source organism: Phyllomedusa bahiana (assembly GCA_025379985.1). NCBI lineage: Eukaryota > Metazoa > Chordata > Amphibia > Anura > Hylidae > Phyllomedusa > Phyllomedusa bahiana. The sequence goes on along the minus strand of JAODAL010086707.1, from coordinate 2,946 downwards.
ATCAACGGGTTGGCCTTGCCCGGGGAGGTTGATCGTCCAGGCTTCTCTGTCTGCATTTGTGGTTTCGCAGAGATCAAGTGTACCTGAAGCCTCTGGTTCTCCAGAAGTTGAGGTTTCTCCCCATTTGGAGAAGGTCCAGGGATGCAGGAAACATAGGCAAGTCATCCAGTGTCCGGAAAATTAGCATCTTATCGGCGTGTTGAACTTGAAGAGAAAAAGGGAAACCCCACTGGTACAGAATTTTCTTGGCTTGGAGAGCAGACAAAAGGGGTTTGAGCGCCGCTCTCATGCGAAGGATACGACTTGAGAGATCTGGAAATAACTGCAGGTTGGTACCCTCGAATTTTAATCTGAGTAGAAGACGAGCTTTGCGCATTATTTCTTCTTTGATGGAGAAGTGGTGGACTCTGCAGATGACATCTCGAGGCCGAGAATGGTCAGTACTCTGTGGCCGCAGAGCTCTGTGAGTTCTATCAAACTCAATAAAAGACCCGTCAGGTTTGCCCAGAATATGGTTAAATATCTTCATTAAAACAGTGGTGAGTTCACCCTGTTTGATTGCCTCCGGCAGGCCCCTAAGTCGATATTGTTCCTCTGGTTCCGATTCTCCAAATCGTCTAGTTGGGCGGTAAGGTGGAGATGTTTTGCGAAACTTGATCCGACAAGGCGGTCTGCAAAGCGGATATTTCCTGGGTCTTCTCAAGCTGGTGGACCCTTGCCTGGAGACCCGTCACATTAGACTGGACCGGTCAGGGGTCCTGCCTCCACGCCTGCTGCATCTCACGGCCATTAGGTGCATGTCTTGTTTGGACGGCAGGAGGGATAGAAGCGCCTTAAGTTCTAGGTGTGCTTCCAGCGTAAGCAAGGCTGCTTCGGGCGGCATCTGGCATGATGCCAGGGTTTCCAGGGATCCTCGGGTGACGGAAGCTGGTAAATGGCTGGTCTTAGCGTCCCTTAATGGGCTCTTGCCCCATGTTGAGGAGTTTGGGCTCGAAGCCAAGGAGGCCGCTCTCTGTGGCTGAGTTTCCAGGGGCAGCCTCAAGGCCTGCGGTGACCCTGACGGGGTCAGAAAGGCAGGGGGGGAACCCATGACCGGGAAAGGATGGCGTGAACTGAGATCCAACAACCCTTCCCTCTGGGACCCCGCCACTGTCCCAAGCCGCGTCCAGATCTCCGTCCTGGTCCAAGGGCCAAACAGTATCCCACACCGAGGGCTCAAGATCGGAGAGGTGTCATCCATGAAGCCTGATGGGGGGCTGTTATCCCCAAATGATCCTGCCATCTAAGTGGCTACATTATCGTCTCTGCTGTTCCCTCCGCCTCTGAGCTGGTCCAGGCTAGCAGTTTGGAGGCCTGAATGGTGCACCTGAGGAGCCAATCTGGCATCCAGGGGGGAGATTGTTAGACCCCTGGTGTGCGATGGTGGGTAAGGGAGCCCCGGGTACTGTGAGGGGCAATCCACTAGGGCCTCTATACTTCTGTATTGAAGAAGCCCTCTCTTCCAAGGCAGGGCTGGGGTCATATGCCGATCCCCCCGGCATCTCAGCAGCCCAATTGCCTGATGTGCTCTGCGGGGTAAGGTCTGCAGCATCCGACAGGGACATGCGGGAAGATGGCGTCCCGGTGTACATGCCGCGGCTCTGGGAAGGGGCTTCCCCCTGTAACGGCAGGGTCGCAGAGTTGCAGGAGATAACCACGGCCGGGCAGGGCTGTCGGGACTCCACAGGTGACTGACCTGGCGGCTCGGTGCTGCGTTGCGATCCCCCGGGTGGGTGAGACACTATTCCCCGCGAACCCTTTTCCTTCCCCCCTTGCTCATTGTACCTTTTTAAGTCAGGAAGGGCGGTTCTCGGGAGTGCCGGTCTTGAAGTCTCCGGTGGGGCAAGGGGGCCCCGAGGTCTGTTCGGCAGGTCCCGGTTTACAAAGGTGATGCCTAGTTCAGCAATGCGGTTTTCTGCAGGCACTGAGGCAGTTGACTCGAAAGCCTTTTCAGTTTTGATAGGTGGTGTTTTTTTTTTTTTCTCTATCTTTTTCTAGCCTGAGTTATGAGGAGAAATATAATGGCAGGCAACACCGAAATTCCAACTTTTTCCAAACTTTGAAAATCAATTAAAAATACAGAACAAGCTAGAATTTTTTTTTCTTTACTTTTGTATTCTGAACCCCAACTACCAAAAAAAAACTCAAAAAAAAATTAAAAAATTTTGGCTAAAAATCATTGGTTCACTTGACATGGAATCACCCAAACATCAATCAGGCTTTTATATGTTTCTTTAGGAGTAATGGCTTCTTCCTGGCAGAGTGGCCTTTCAGCCCATGTTGATACAGTATTGTTTCAGTGGATAATACACAACTTACCAGCTTCTGCCACATCTTCAAAAAGGTTTTTTCTTTTGTTTTTGGGTTGTATGCACAGTCAGACCAAATCATGTTGGTATAATTGCAGGCTGGGTCTGTGGACCCGGGTCGGGGGCCAAATTTTACATGGAAATTTCTAATGGAAAATTTTGAAGGGCAATACTCGGGAATTATCCCGAATTTAAAACGAGACTTTGGAGTCCTAATATACTGATACGCCCTTTTTCATTTTTTCAGGGACTCCCGTCTGTGGAACAACAAGTCCAACATCCCACCGCATTTATGTCAAAACTTCATGTTAGTTTAAAAGGTACATCCTGTTTTGGAACAACAAGTCTCAGACATCCCCCCCGATTATATGTTAGCTGTCTCTGCTTAGTTTAAATGGGACTTCCTGTCTGTGGAACAACAAGTCTCAAATCCCACCAATTATGTCTAGCTGTTTGCTTAGTTTAAATGGTACGTCTGTCTTGGAACAACAATCTCAGACATCCCCCCCGCATTTTATGTTAGCTGTCTCTGCTTAGTTTAAATGGTAGCCTGTTGTGGAACAACAAGTCTCAACATCCCACCGCATTTTATGTCTAG
>JAODAL010086706.1:0-10161 GCA_025379985.1 Phyllomedusa bahiana | reverse complement strand
CCTTTCCACATTTTCTGTGGGTCTTGCGGGTTTTTGAGGGTCATGCTGCGGTTAAGGACATTTGTATAGTCAATGTCCAGTTCAACCAAAATGGTGGTTCAAAGACTCCTTTTTCCGGCACTTTTTAATCTCTAGGTCAGACAGGTTTAAGGGTCATGCTGCGGTCCAGGACAGGTATAGTCAATGTCCAGTTCAAACTAAAATGATGTTCAAAATAATACTGCCTTCTGCACTTTTTAAATTTGTGGGTATGCAGGTTTAAGGGTCATGCTGTGATACAAGACAGGGATAGTGAATAGTGCGTGACTTTTTTTTCTGTGACTCTTGTTGCCTAATTGTCTTGCCTAAGATGTAGCACATATCCAGTTAACTGTTGTGGATGTTAATTCCAGCTTCTCCAGCCCTGTTTGGGTGTAAGAATGAAGGTGTTGTTCCTCTCCCATAGATTTTAATGGTCATCGGCGATAATCTGCTATCGGAAATCGTCATGATAATTGCCGATATCGACTATCGAATCGATAACGATAGTTGACACAATCGCTCATCACTATTGGCAGGTACATGTATGTTATCTAAATGGCTACTTCCCTTGATCCTGTCCAGTTCTGACATCCCACAAGCAGTGAAACATTTTCTTAACATGGTTAAGTTGGAATGTTATGGCATTGGGTATGTCTTGGACATTGTGCGTCTGATTAACCCTAAGGCAGCTAAGAGTAAGACAGAGGACGTGAGCTCCCCCTGTCTGCATCAGCATTGCTGCGATTGCGGCTGTCGATGCTCTCCCTAACAACCCGGAAGTCTAACAAAGGCCTCCGGGCTGTCTTGCATAGCAATGCTATGCATTGAACAGTGATCTGAAGATCACTGATACAAGTCCCCTATGGGTACAAGTAAGAAAATATGTAAGAAAGTAAAAAAAAAAAAAAAAAAAAAAAAACATTAAAAAACACAAAAAAATTAAAATAAATACACATGCACTGCCCTATACCTTTACAAATGCTTATCACCCCAATAACGATGAAAAATAAATAAAGTACACACATTTGGTATTGCTGCATGTATAACAACTTAGCCTATAAACTGGTCATGTTATTTAACCGGCTCGATGAATGCTGTAAAAAAAAAAACAGTCACAGAATTGTGATTTTCATTCGTCCCGCAGCACATAAAATTTATAAAAAGCAATCAAAAAGTCAAATGAACACCAAAATGGTACTAATGAAAACGTCAGTTCCTCCTGCAACAAAGAGCCCTTCCTTATAAATGGAAAAATAAAAAAAGTTATGGCTGTCAGAAGATAGCGATGCATCAATATTGTTTTTACACAAGAAAAACACTTTTTTTTAAAAAAATGCTATTGCATAAAAAAAACTACAGTAGGGAAAAAAGTATCTAGCCAGCCACCAATTGTGCAGATTCTCCCACTTAAAAAGATGAGAGAGGCATGTAATTGACATCATAGCTAGACCTCAACTATGAGAGACAAAATGAGAAACCAAATCCTGAAAATCACATTCATTTGGAAATAATTTATTTGTAAATTATAGTGGAAAATAAGTATTTGGTCAATAACAAAAGTTCATCTCAATACTTATATATCCTTTGTTGGCAATGACGGAGGTCAAACGCTTTCTGTAAGTCTTCACAAGGTTGGCACACACTGTTGCTGGTATGTTGGTCCATTCCTCCATGCAGATCTCCTCTAGAGTAGTGATGTTTTGGGGCTGTCGCTGGGCAACACGAGCTTTCAACTCCCTCCAAAGGTTTTCCACTGGGTTGAGCTCTGGAGACTGGCTAGGCCACTCCAGGACCTTGAAATGCTTCTTACGAAGCCACTCCTTCGTTGCCCTTGTGGTGTGCTTGGGATCATTGTCATGCTGAAAGACCCAGCCACGTTTCATCTTCAGTGCCCCTGCTGATGGAAAGAGGTTTGCACTCAAAATCTCACGAAAACTGGCCCTATTTCATTCTTTCATTTACAAGGATCAGTCGTCCTGGTCCCTTTCCAGAGAAACAGCCCCAAAGCATGATGTTGCCACCCCCATGCTTTCACAGTAGGTATTGGGTTTTTTGGATGGAATTCAAATTCTCTCTCCTCCAAACACGACGAGTTGTGTTTCTACCAAACAGTTCTATTTTGGGTTTTTATCTGACCATATGACATTCTCCCAATACTTTTCTAGCAAACTTCAGACGGGCCCGGACATGTACTGGCTTAAGCAGGGGGACAGGTCTGGCACTGGAGAATCTGAGTCTCTGGCGGCATAGTGTGTTACTGATGGTAGCCTTTGTTACGTTGGTCCCAGCTATCTGCAGGTCATTCACTAGGTCTCCCCGTGTGGTTCTGGGATTTTTGCTCACTGTTCTTGTGATCATTTTGACCCTACGGGGTGAGATCTTGCATGGAGCTCCAGATCAAGGGAGATTATCACTGGTCTTGTATGTCTTGCATTTTCTTATTATTGCTCCCACAGTTGATTTCTTCACACCAAGCTGTTTGCCTATTGCAGATTTACTCTTCCCAGCCTGGTGAAGGGCTACAATTTTGTTTCTGGTGTCCTTCAACAGCTCTTTGGCCTTCACCATAGTGGAGTTTGGAGTGTGACAGTTTGAGGTTGTGGACAGGTGTCTTTTATACTGACAACAAGTTCAAACAGGTGCCATTACTACAGGTAATGAGTGGAGGACAGGGGAGCCTCTTAAAGAAGAAGTTACAGGTCTGTGAGAGCCAGAAATCTTGCATGTTTGTAGGTGACCAAATACTTATTTTCCACCATAATCAATAAATTCTTTCCAAATCAGACTATTTGATTTTTCTGGATTTGTTTTCTCATTTTGTCTTCATTTGTTGAGGTCTACCTATGATGTCCCAAATTACAGGCCTCTCTCATCTTTTTAGGTGGGAGAACTTGCACAATTGGAGGCTGACTAAATACTTTTTTTCCCCACTCTATATACATTGGTTATCACCGTAACCGTATCAACCCACGGAGTAAAACTAATATGTCATGTATACTGCACGGTGAGCTCTGATAAAATTACTTTAGCAAGCCCTTAATTAGCTCCATATAGAGAAAAATAAAAAAAAGTTATGACTGTTAGACTGTAATGACATAAAAACGCAATTTTTTATAACCACATTTCTATTGTGTAAAAGTAATAAAATATAAAAAACTATATAAAATGTATATCACTCCAATTGTATCCACCTGGATAGTAAAGTTATGCTGTCATTTATACTGCACAGCAAACACTGCAAAAATGAAGGCCAAAAAAAAGTGCCAGAATTGTTTCCCACCCTCCACCCCCATTTTTCATGGACCAATGCCCAAAAAAATGTGGAACACCTGTGCCCTTAAAATGCACAATACACCCCTAGATGAGTTCCATGACGGGTGTTGAATCCCGGTTGGGTTGACTTCTGCAAGGTTTCTCCTGTTCTGGTACTCGGTGGGCTTTTGCAAACGCACCACACCACCCAACAAATTCTGTGTTCCAAAAGCCACATAGCACTGCCTCCCTTATATGGCTTGCCATGCGCCCAAACAGCAGTTTATGCCCACATATATATTGCTGAACTTGGAAGAATTTTGTGTAACAAATTTTGGGGTGTTTTTTCCCAGGATTCCTTGTAAAAAAAATTAAACATTTTAAGCTAAAATTGCAGATTGTTGGGAAAAAAAATGGGATTTTCATAGCCCAATACTAAAAAAATGTGTGAAACACCTGTGGGGTCGATATACTCAGTACACCCCTGGATATATTCCTTAAGGTGAGTAATTTCCAATATGGGGTCTTTTAGGGGGTGTTTATTAAGTTTTAGCACCTTAGGGTGTCCGCAAACCTGAAATGGGCCTAAAGAAAAATCATACTAAAAAATAGCCCCCCGAAGTCCAGTAGGGGCCCTCCTATTTTGAGGCTTGTGTTTAGCCAAATAGGCCTAGGGCCACGTGGGGGAATTTTAAAAAAAACCGCAAAATTTGGGAAAGAGTCAAAATTGAGTTAAATTTTTCTCAGTTATATCTATGTGTTCGTAAATTAATGGATAAAAATTGAAATCTGAAAAATAAAGTAAAATTTGGATATTTCCCCCATTTTAAATTTTGTGAAACACCTAGGCAGTGGTGGTGAACCTTTTGGGGTTTTGCCCCTCGTTAGTACAGAGCAGAGCGATGCTGGCTTGGCTGAGTGGGAGGCAATGAGTAGCTCAGAAAGGGAAGAGCTCTCCTTAGGGAGAGCGCCTATATAGGCGGGTAGAGATTTGAAATTGCTTTTTTGCCATTCAAAATTGCCACAAAGTATCTGCATATCACAAGGCATTATGGGAAAGGAGCTGAGAAGTTCAAGCGCCCTCTGTTGGATGTAACAAATCCTCAATTTGCTTTTGACCCACTGGGTCTTTGGAAAGCAAGAAGGGATATTTAGTCAAGCCAGCATCACTCATCTGTATACAGCTGTTTTGGGGTTTTGCCCCTCGTCAGTACAGAGCAGAGCGATGCTGGCTTTTCTGAGTGGGAGGCAATGAGTAGCTCAGAAAGGGAAGATCTCTGCCTTGTGATATACCATCTCCTCCACAGACAGTGATAAGGAATGAAATAGGAGACAACAGTCATCAGTTTAGTGTGCAGTGTCCCAATCCATTCAGCAACTCCCTTGTTGTGTATATAATATATAATTTACTGTACACACACACACAAATAGATACCCACAAACACACACACACACATATATATATATATTTATATTCACACACAAATACACGCGCAGATACCCACACACATTTATATACACACATAAATAGATCACACACATATATATTTACACACATAGACAGCCACACACATATATTTATATATAGATATATATACATACTCACACACACAAACACACACACATATATACCCACACACTGTGTGTGTATATATATCTATATATATGTGTATATATATATATATATATGTGTATATATATATATGTATATATATATATATATTTATTTACACACACATAAATGTACCCACACATTTTATATATGCACACAGAAATAAATAACCATATACATATATATATATATATATTATATATATATACACACATACATATATATATTTACACAGCATATATACACAACATAGATACCCACATATATATATACAGTGTATATATATATATATATACACACACATACATGCATGCATACACACACATACATATATATATTTACACACACATAGGTACCCACACACATATACATACACACATAAATAGATACCCACACATATATATGCACACACACATACATGAATAGATACCCAGACACATACATATATATACTGGGTGTGTATGTATGTATATATACATATATATATATATATATATATATATATATATATATATATATATATATATATATATATATAATTTATATTGTAAGGTGGCAGCTGGGAAGGTCTTTAATGGGGTGTACATACCCGGGACGGCTTTTATCGTGAGTAGACAAAGTGTAGGGTGGGTGTCTGCTCCCCTTGTTCCAGCCCAGGGTTTGGCTGGTCTTTATAAGGCTAGTCAGCTGACCAGGTGAAGCTGATACACAGGTCACGGAGTTGGCCTGAGGAGCGTCTCACTGTAGATATCCAGGATCTCGCCTGAAACTGTTTGCTGACCAAGGTGTAGTGAGGGAACTGCACTGTATAGCCAGCGCTCAGACGAGCAGGTGTTTTGTTTGCCATTCTGTTTTGTACCTGGCATACGTATTCCGCTGTATAATCTGTTGTGCCAATAAAGCACGGGTGGACCCGTGTTGGACCCAGATCCACCTGTTTGTGGCTCTGTCTGCATTGGACTGCGATCCCAAGAGCGGCGCCTGCTTTCATATATTGGAGGAAATGCAACAGGGCATCTTAAAGTGACAGACAGAGGGAGCGTGGTGAACCATGTACTGGGTGAAACCTGCCACCATGCTACAGGAAGAAACTGCTAAAATGGATGAGCTGATCAAACAGTTAATCCAGTCAAACCTTCACCTCCAACAAGTGGTTACTGCACAACAGGAGGTCAGTGCACAACAAAAGCAGGTGCATGAGGAAGCAGTAAAGGCCCAACATGAGACCAATCGTCTGCTGCTGCAGGTGCAACAGGCCACAGTCGCAGAACAGCGTATGATGAACCAGACTCTGCAAGCCTTAACAGAGAGACCAGAGACCAAGGACGTCTCAGGAGTTGCAGTTGGCACCCCGTCAGCTTGTGCAAAGGGTGCTGACAAAAATTACTGCCAAGGACGACATTGAGGCCTATCTGGTCACATTTGAGAGGATCGCAGAGAGGGCACAGCTACACCAAGATCAGTGGGCTGACGTACTAGCCCCTTCCTGACGGGGGAACCCAAGAAGGTATACTTCGACCTGCGAGTCCAGGACGTGAGGGTGTAAACAAGATTGAAGGAGGAAATACTGGCCCGCCCTTGGCGTTACCTTGGCGGTCCGAGCGCGGCGAATCTTCACCTGGGGTTTGACCCCAAAGGGAAACCGGGCCAGGTCCCCAGATGTATGACCTATACCACCTTACCAGCAAGTGGCTACAACGGAGGAAAATAATAGAAGGGGTAGTCTATGATCCATTTGTCTGTCCCTTTGGGCCAAATGGGTTTCCAGCGCTGCTTGGGGTACTCTCCCCCAAAAAGTGTGGATGACTTGCTTTTTTATATGGAGAGGTTTATGGCCACTAAGGACTTCATCCAGGACCTGCATGGCCCCGGGAATCAGAAGAAACCGGCATACGGTAAGACTGTTCCTGCTATTAAGGGGGAGAGACTGCATGCTCAGGAGGGTGGCACGTTTCCTGAGCGTTCCGGTAAAGGATGCCAAGTCAAAGAATGACTTAATTACAGGCACAAGACCAGGTAGTCCGCTGGCGCTGCCAGGAACTGGGACATATGGCTGCCAAGTGCCCTATGCTTTTTGAGCCCATGTAGTGTGACTTTGGGAGACGCAGGTCTTACTTTGCCCGGCCTGTTTATGCTGCCCAATTGGACAATATCAGTGAACGGCAAGTGTGTCCAGTATGCATAAGAGTCCGTTCGTTGAAAGCACTAATGGACTCCGAGAGTCTGGTGACTTTAGTTCGGGCTAATTTGGTGGATTCTAACAAACTCCAAACCCGCTGCCTGGAAGTGGTGTGAATTTGTAAAGTGCTGCGGAATATGTTGGCGCTATAGAAATAAAGATTATTATTCATGGGGACACTAAGGACTAACCCATGGCAGTAGTCACGGTGGAGACTCCATGTGGGACTGTAAACCATGAGGTCGGCGTGGTAACTGATCTAATGTACCCTGTGATAATAGGCCGTGGTTTTCCCTTATTCTGTAAGATGTGGGAACATAAGCAGGCCAAGGTGGGGCAGAAAACTCAGAATGTTATAAATGTCTGATACTGTAAGTGAGGGGACACGGGTACCAGAGGGACCGGATAATTTTCCATTAGAGGTCCTAGCTGGGGATGCAGAAGAAGCTTCCCCAGAAATAGTTTTTGGCTTTACAGGTCGCAAGAGGTAACTTCGGTACAGAACAGTTAAGGGATATATATATATATATATCATTATCGAGTCGATATGGACAATTATAGTGTCGATAGTCGATTATCGCCGATGACCACTAAAGTCTATGGGAGAGGAACAACAGCTTCATTCTTACACTCAAACAGGTGAGGAGAAGCTGGAATTAACATCCACAACAGTAAACTAGATACGTGCTACATCTTAGGAAAGACAATTAGGCTACATAAGTCACCAGAAAAAAATTCATATGCTAAAAATAATTCATTGTGTTCAATGACTAACCGAAAACATGAGGATGGCTTTAGCCACAGCAGGAACAGCGGTAGCAGTGTACGGGGCCCCTTTCACACAAAAAAAAGACACCGGTATTGGAAATGGCACATGGGAACTGGCAGGAGACCCCTATCACTTTTTGCCCCGGGCCAAAATTCGTCCATAGGTGGGAAAGAAGAACGCCCCAACCCGGAGGGGAGGTTCAGCTGGCAGGGCCCTTTTGGGGGGCCCGGGTTGGCAACGAGCCCTGTCTAAAAAATTCCCCTGCATTTACTGTCAATTTATGTGGGGGGGGAACGAAATTGCTATTTTGATTTGGAACGGGGATAAAGGAGGAGGGACCTTAAAAAGTGCGGAAGAAAGTAGTCTTTAAACCCCCCTTTTTGTTAATGGACTTTGACTATACTTGTCCTGGACCGAGCATGACCCCAAAAAACCACATGCCCCACAGATTCCCAAAGTGCGGAAAGGCGTATTTTTTAAACAGTATTTTAGTTAAACAGAACATTGACAAAACCCCTTCTGGCCCGCGATGACCCAAAACCTGCATGACCCCAGATTAAAAAGTGCCGGAAGAAAGTATTTTTAAACCGTTTTTAGTGAAGGGACATTGACTTCCATGTCCTGTATGCAGCATAAACCCTAAAAACCTGCATGCGACGATCACAAAGTGCTGGAAGGAGTAGTTTTTGAAGCGTATTTTGTGAAATGGACATTTGATATCATATCCTGTACCGAGTGACTAAAAACGCCACAGGTGCCCTTTGGCCCAACAGAGAAAATTTCGCAATAAGAAATAAACAATTTAAAAAAAAAAATATTTTTCCCAAATATGCTGTGCTAGAGTATAATAAAGGGGGGGTGAGGCTGTAAACGTGGACACGTGGTTAGCTGGAAATTTTTGGGGACTTCAGGGGGTTGGTGAGACGGGTGTTGTCTGTCACTTTTAAAACACCCGGGTTTCAGTGAGGGCCAGGTTACGTGGGTGCGGTTTTTAGACCCCCCCGGGCTGCCCCCCCTTGGGGCATGTTCACACGGTTAAAATGGGCCGTATTTCGGTCCCGTATTTGTCCCGAAGTGCGCAAATTACGGGCTGAAAAAGCCCTTTTCTTTCGGTAACCCACAGTTCTCATAGAGATTATGGTTAGCCCCTTCCCCGCCGAATCCGCCGGGGGGGGAGTTTCTGTAAGTGACAGTGAATTACCAGCGGGTATGGCCGTGGTAATGAAGTCAAGGGCCCCGGGGAAGTGTCGGACCCCCCCTACTCCCCGTCCCGCCCCCGCCCCCTCCACATGGCGTAATTGCGGGGCGTAATTACGTCCCGCAGTTAAGCCCTTTTTGAACATAAACCTTAAACCGGAGACCCCCGTTTTTCCCAAAATGCTGGAAGAAATAGTAGTTGAAGCAGTATTTTAGTTGAACGGAATTGATAACCCCGTCCCGTACAACGCATGACCCCCCAAAACCCGTAGCCACAGATTAAAAAGTGGCAGAAGAAAATAGTTTTTGAACCCCCTTTTAATTGAAAGGGGCAATGATTACTGTCCCCGTACACAGCATGACCCCAAAACTTTTTAGTTGAGAAAACATTTTCCTCTGGTTTGAGAGGGTTACCCAAAGAATTCTTGGTTTTTTTTTCTTCCAAAATTTCTTTTTGATTAGGGAAGACTGTCCCGGAGATCGTGTGCGACCCAGCCCCCGAAAATGTTAAGCCTTAAATTGTGCAATTTGTGTTTTTAGCCTGGAGCCACTAAAATCAAAGGGAAAATTTCCTTTTTTAAAAATTTTTTTTTTTAGAAATTTGAAGCTTCCTGTAGCCCCCCAATGCGAGAGCCGGGGGCCATCGTCATCTGTTAAAAACAGAGGTTCGTGGGGGGCCCGACTTTCAGTGTGTGCGGTGGAGCCCGGGTAGCGTCCTCATCTTTAAACCCCAGTTAGCTAGGAGGGTGGTACAGTGGGTGCGTGGAGTAGGGCTGGGGTCAGTCATTATTAAAAGCAAAAAAAAGCCTTTTGAGCAGAAACGAAAAAAGTCTTCGAAACAGGTGTGGAGCGGAGTGTGAGCTAAGACCCCGATCCCTTTTGAAGACAGTCAAGACCTGGGTAGCGCTTGAGAAATTTTGCCTCTACGAGGGGGTTGCCCCTTGTAGGTGCGGCCCAAATTTAGCGTCACTTGGAAAACGTGGTGTTGAACTCCTGTTCCATCAGGTGCCCCTTTTTTTGGCTTCTTTTTTTTTTTATCAACGTGCTGGGGAAATTGTTTTTGTTCTTGGGTGACAAATGTGCTCCCTACTCCATTCCCTGAATAACTACATTGTTCAATCTTTTATTTCA
>JAODAL010086705.1:0-10161 GCA_025379985.1 Phyllomedusa bahiana | reverse complement strand
GGGTCCCATGGCAGGGTTCGGCATTTTTAAAAAATATAAAATAAAAAATTAAAATTATATATATATATATATATAAATATTTTAACACACACACACACTCACATTCCAATACCAGTGGATCATCACTAAAAGGGCAATCAATACATGGAAACCCAAAGAAGCTTTATGCACTACAATATATGAAAAAAAATTTGGATTCTTAGTTCACTTTTTTTGAAAAAAAAAAGTTAAGCCCCCCCCATACCAACGGGATTAAAAGGGGGGGGCCCCTACTCATTTTTACCTCTCCCAGAGGCACCCCCTTTAATCTTGTCGGTGTTCTTCTGCAGAAAAACATACAGGCGAAAAGTCTAGTCCAAAAACGACAACTCAGGCCAGGCCCACCTTTAACGGGCCTGGCGTTCTAACGTTCTCGCCAAAGTTTGCAAAAAGAGTCATAAGGTCTACTTTACTAATTGGTGCGAGCGGCCAAAGCCCCAAAACTTTGGTGCGCTAAAAAGTGTCTTTGCGGGGGTTCCGGGGGCACTTAGGGGCCAATTTGGGAGTGCGCCTGTTCATACACTATAAACTGGTCTACTGCACTTTTTGGGGCCAAATTCTGGTGCAGCCCTTTCATACATGCCCCCCAAGTGGGGCCTATTAATAAATTTTCTCAATATCTAAAAAATAGTAAAAAACTGTTTGCAGAAAAGATAAAAGTAATTTGGTAGGATTTGGTTTGCCAAAGTTCATCTCCTGTCTTCCCAGCGTCTGTCTGTGATTTAGTGTCTGGATAAATAAATGAAAACTGGTGCTCTGTGAGTCCCACCGTCATTGCCAGAGAGGAAAAACACAGGCAGATCAGTCGTTTGCTTTAGCAGCACCAGGGACAAAAAAGAGACTATCAACACTGGCAGGGAAAGCGGACATTTGGCCCGACACCTGCATTCCTACGTTTTACAGAAGAAAAGAGGGGTCTAGTCTGGATCGCTAACATGCTCAGTCAATTATATTTTCTGCTTTAAAAAATGGGACAGGCACAGAGGGCCCGCCCCATTGGGTTACATCTTTCAACTTGGGTCTAAAAGGCTATAATATTAAATAACATAACCCGACTCATTATTCTGGCGTGTTAGCATCACTTCAGCAATATTTGGAGGTAAAGCAAGGCACTAATTGGAATAATAGACAGCCTCTTATTAAAAGCTCACACCCCGGGTTCCCAATGTGTCAGTTTTATAGTTGGATCTCCCTATTAGCCTTTCTTTCATATTTTTGGCAGCAAACACATTCATTCCTCCGAATGTATAGCTGCACTATTTTCATCTCTTAAACAGTTTGGGAGAACACAGGTGATTACAGGGGAAAAGGCTTAACCCCTTAAGCCGAACGCCTGAGAAGTACCAGCACATTCTTTTAGTTTTTGCCTCCTTGCGTTTCAGCAGTCGTAACTTTTTTATTTTTTCAATGATGCAGTTGTAGAAGGCCTCGTTTTATTTGGGACAAGTTGTACTTTTTGGGAGAATAGTTTAAGTTAACTTATAAATAGTTGTAGAATTTTTTTTCAATTTTTTTCACTTTTTTTAGTTTTATTTTAATTTTTTTTACACCATTCACATTTCATACTTAATAACTTGTTATATTAATTCCACAGGTTATTACAGTCATGTGAATACCTAGTATGTATAGGGGATTTTTTTTTTGTGGTGTAATGTATGCACAATTATTTTTTATTAAATATTTATTTTTATTTTTTTTTTTTCTACACTTTTTATTGTTTTTTTCCCCCCGCTCCCCGGCGCTTGCAGGAGCTGCACTGGAACAGGGCTGTGAAGTACAGTGGCGTCAAAAGTCGGCGGGTTGTTAAGTGGTTAAAGGGGTTGTCTAATTCCTAAGAAAAACTAAAAGGCCGCTCCTGGGGCCCCATTAAAATATAAAAAACCTTCCTTCGGTCTCCAGTTCCAGCGCTGCATCTCTCTGGTCTTCTGTTTTCTTTCTTGTACCATCAAACGAGACCCGAAAGAAGGGGGAGTATAATTTTTTTTTTATTTTAATGTGGCTCCAGTGGCTGCCTATTAAATTTTCTTAGAAAGTGGACATTCCCTTAAAAGGGTTTTTTTTCCCTTTAGTTCATTAGAGATTGCTTTTAGGTACACAGTAGCGCCAGTAGTTTTGATTACCTGTAGCTGAATTCAGGATTTCCCATTGCTGCCACTGGGTTTTGGGGGCCCGCCCTGAGTTGCTGAAATCACAGTTGGTTTGTGACCTGGAAGTGAATCTCTCTCTGTATTCTTATGGGAGGTTCAAAAATCAGTCTCATAGTATATTTTCACACAGCGTAATTTCGCACTTATTTTTGTGCGTATTTTGCGCCTAAATATGGCCAAACCAATATGCAAGTACACTTCTCATAGACTTAAATGTAAAATATGCACCATCATGCAGACAACATATTTTACTCTCTTATTTTTGCGTGTGACTGAAAAGAATTGACATCTCAGTTCAGGTGTATATGCACCGTCAAATAATTAAAGGGAATCTGTCACCAATTTTTTTTTTTACTTTTTAAATCAAGCCCCTGCCCATATTCTTTTCCTTTTAGTCGCATTTATTTCTAAATTGTAATTTCTCAATTAACACTAATACAGTATGATTTGTGGGGAAGGCATTCTTGCTTGAAAAGCTTTTAGCGTTTTTGGGAGAGATACATTACAGCACTTCATTCCATAGGTGCCTTAAGACTGTTTCGTCCCCATTGAGTCTAAAAGGTTTTTCTAGGCATGCTCTAGACCGGGGAAAAACAGTGTGCAGGGGGGGGGAGAGGTGAAGTGACCATCCCCTATTGTGACGGGTGGATCCGTGATCTCTTACAATTGGGTCACTTTTCGTGTAATTTTGCTGTGCTAATAATGACAGACCCCTAAAAAATCTTCTATAAAACATGAAGGTCAGAATTTTTAGGCCTAGGGGCCAAAGTGAAAACTGCAGGGCAAAAAAACACTAAAAATATTTAAAAAGGAATAGAAAAAATAAAAAAAATAACCAAAAAAAATACAAAAAAAAAGTGTTTAACATAAAAACACGAGTTAAACAATAAGTCATTTTTTGATGACACATTCCCTTTAAGAATAGGAGGCAGATATCAGCCCTGGTCCATTTCCCATTGTTCCTGAGCAGACACAATGTTTTTTTATTTTACATGCAGATTTGACCCATAAGCTTTCCTCCCGTTATCTCATTTAGTTTGCCCTTTTTTTCCTGGTACATAAGACTTTATTTTTAATAATATCAGGGGAAATGGGAAACAGTCTGTCTTATTTTTTAATCTTTTTTTAATAGCAACAATAAGTTTTGTTACTGTGTCTCTTTTACATTCTGAGCATTTTTATATAGGTGATATATATAGTTTAAGCCTTTTCTGATCGGGCTAAAAGTTATGGTTTGGGCTGACAATGTTTTTTTATTACGATTTTTGGGGGTTAACTTATTTATTTAAATTAATTTTGCATATGGTGCTCGTTAAAAGGCCAGCTAAAAAAAATTTGGAGGGGCAATTTTACTTAACTTTTTTTTTTTAGTTGCTGATTTCCTCTGTAACTGAGACTGATGTATTAGCCACCAGATCTCACTGCAGGAGCTGGTTCTATTAGGGTAAGTCTACACGACGTTTAAAATTTACTCATCAAATTCTGCCATTAAAAACATGGTTCCCCGTGGTTTTCAGCAATTATGTCACATGTTATTGCATGTGGATTTAGGGTCGTTTTTACTTGCAGTTCACAGTCAGAAACAAATGTCATTCATTTGTATGCAGTTTTGGATGAGGATCAGTGTTAAGAACCACATACAAATGGTTGGGGTGCGTTTCACACAAGGTTTTTAGCCATCCCCATTGTAAAATTTCCCCCGATTCCCTTTTAAAAATAGACCAAAGTATGAACATGTTCTGGTTTTTTTAAACGAAAAAAGACTACGAAAAATACGTTTTGATAACTTTAAAGCGTATTTTCTATTTGGGGAATCAAAAAGGTTTTCTTTTTGATTATATTTCAAGTCAAATCCCCATGGCTGACTTGAAATACTCTTGGGGGAAAACCTTAGAGAACCTTCGCATAATTTTCCCCCCCTTGCTGAGAGACACAACTAGTGTCAGACCTGCAGTTTTTCCCCCTGTGCCCCCTTTTTCTTTTAAAATGATTGTTTTAGAGCATTAATGCCAAAATTTAACATGACAGGTGTTACCCTCGCCCCCAAAGGCTACCCCCCCACGGGCAGTTAGTCACATGTTTTCCTATTCAAGTAATAGGTTTATCATTTGAGGTGGGGGGGCAGCCCGGGTGGGCGGGGTAAAAAAAAAGGGACTCTTTCATGACTATTTTTGGCTGAAACGCAGTTTTTTAGCCTAAAACTCGAAACTACAGCATCTTACAGAAAAAGGGACACGCGCTGGAAAGGCATTTGAATTTTCCTTGGGGTTTTCCCGGGGTGGCATAATCATTGACAGGTTTCCCTTTAATTTACATTTTGCCATAGGCAAATTTAAACTCTATCATTCCTATCTTTTAAACACTAAAACTAACTTTTTATTATATAAAAATCTTAACCTCTATACACACTTTTTAAAAAACCGATTTCTACCTCATCTTTTAAACCCCTTTTTTGTTTCAAAGAGGGGAAAACCCCCACCTATTAACAGGGGGAAACCTTATATCTATAGCAAAGACTAGCTTTTAAGGGGGTCCCCCCTATTGTGCATCGCCCCCAAACTCATAGACCGAGCAAATAAAGGGCCCCCTGTGACACCATCTGCAGCAGGTGACCTTGTAGACAAGGTGAGAGTCACAATTCCCTTTTAAAGCCCACACGTCTGCAGTTACTGAAACCGGGTTATGTACTCCCAAAACAGATGGGAGTGGCAACAAAATAGCATAGGATGTTTTTTAAATTTTTAGTACTTTGCACTATAAAAACCTGCTTTTTACGGGAAAAAAAAGGCATTTTTGTGTTGCCGAATTCTGAGACATAACTTTTGTATTTTCCTGTCAATTTTCCTTAGGGATTGCGTTGTGCGGAATGAGTGGTACTGACTTTTTATTTCCACACCCAAAAACAAAGTCACATGTAACAAAATAACTTTTTCAATAGCGAAGCATTCTAGCTTCCACCCGGGAATCCGAAAAAAATGCAAACTTTACCCCTTTTTCCCCATTTTAACCCCTTACCCCCCGGACCCGTTTTGGCCTCTCGACAGAGCCCCATTTTTTGAAACTTTCATGTGTCACTTTATTTGAGAAAAACTTTTGCCCTTTAACCCTTTCCCATGTGATTCAGAGATTGTTTTCTCGGAACATTATACTTTTAAGATAGTAAAAAAATTTTTTGGCCCAAAAAAAATGCTTGTTTATTTTGAAAAATACAAAAAATGTAAAAAATTTTGAAAATTTACCTTTTTTAAAAAACTTCAAAATTTTCTGCAGGAAAGACAGATTTATTCCACTAAAAAATAGTTTATAACTACATCTACCATTGTCGGCTGTATTTTGGGCCCAAATTTTTTTAAATGTTTTTTTTTTTTTTTTACGACTTTAGGGGGCTTAAAAATTTTAGTAAAATTTTTCAAATTTTCAACAAAATTTGCAAGAAATTTTTGGGGACCAGTCCAGTTCTAACGTACTTGATTGACCTGTATGTTAGATACCCCATAAATGACCTCAAAAAGAAACAAACCCCCTTTTAAAGATTCAAAACTGCTTTTAGGAAGTTTAAAACCCCAAATTAGGTGTTTCACGGGAATTAAAGAAAAGTGGAAGTGAATTTTTAAAAATTTTTTATTTTTTTTTGCAGATTTTCAATTTTTATGCATTATTCAAAAAACGGTAAATGTGATCGGGGAAATGAAAATTTTAAATTGACCCCCCAAAATTCTGCCTTTTTCAGAGAATCCCTTTTAAAAAGGGCCCCCAGTGCTTTATTTGGCTCAACCCAACCCCCAAAATGGAGAGCCCTACGAACTCTGGGGTCATTTTTTTTTCGATTTTATTTAGGGCCATTTCATTTTTGCGGACACCCTAAGGTGCAAAAAAATTAATAACTCCCCTAAAAAAACCCCAAAATTGGAAACACACCCCTTTAAGGAAATATCCAGGGGTGAGTGGATATGACCCCACAGTGGTAACAAAAATTTTTAGCTTTGGGTTTTGAAAATTTTAAAAAACATTTTTTTCCAATAATCTCAATTTAGCGAAAATTTAAAATTTTTTTAAAAGGCATCCTGGAAAAAAAAAACCCCCAAAACCCTTGTTACGCATTTTTTCCAAGTTCAGAAATTCCTACATTGGGTGTAAAACTCTGTTTGGGCGCTGGCAGGGGCGTATAAGGGGGGGAGTGTTACTTGGTTTTTGGAACGCAGTTTTGGGGGCCATGCCTTTTTAAAAAACCCCCAAAATACCAAACAGTGAAACCTTTCCAGAAGTCACCCCATTTGGATTCAGCACGCCTCAAACCATCTGGGGGTGATTGTGCTTTTGGGGCACGGGGTTTTCCCAAAGTTTTTTTTTTTTTGCATTGGGCTAGAAAATGGGGAAAACGCAGTTCCGCCTTTGTTTTTTGGGTTTCAATTTTAAAACGTTCGCCGGCAGTATAAATGAAAGGATATCTTTACTAGGGGGGTGGTACTTTTTCAATGAAAGATTTTATATGTTTTTTTATGTTTTATTACTTTTACCAAAGAAAAGGTCAAAAAAAATTGCTTTTTTATGTTGTCCTTTCTGACAGCCAAACTTTTTCAGTTTTCTGTAAGGGAGCTGATTGGGGTTTGTTTTTTGGGGGGAGAGTTGCGTTTTTATTACCATTGGGGGGGGATACCGCTTTGATCATTTTTAAATTAAGGTTTTTTGTGGGGCATTTTGAACAAAATACGTATTCCTGGTATGTTTTTTATTTTTTTTTTTAACACGCACCGGCGTAACTGACATGCTATATTATCCAGGCGATCGATTAAACGATCCCCAAAGTATTTTTTTTAGTTTTATTTTTTTTACACAATAAAAAACACTTTTTTTAAAAAAGGGAAAACACGTTTTTGCATCGCCATAGTTGGGGCCCATAACTTTTTTATTTTTTTTTACGGGGCTGTGTAGGGGCTTTTTTTTTGCGGGATGAGTTACGTTTTTATTGGTATCATTTTGGGGGGACCAGACTTTTTGACAGTTTTAAAAACCTTTTTTTTGGGGGGGGTGAAAAAATGCAAAACCAGTATTTTTTTTATTTTATTTTTCACACAACCCCCTGCATATCCAGACCATACTTTACTTTTAGGGCGATACGATTACGGCGATACCCCCATTTATATAGGTTTTTTTAAAATTTTGGAAGCACTTTAAAAAAAAAAAAGTGTTTTTTTTTTGTTAAATAATATTTTTTGCATGCTTCTTTGAGAGCCCTAAATTTTTTTTTTCCGTATACAAACGTGTAGAACTTTTTTTTTGCAGGTAACGACGTTTTAATTGGGAACTTTGGGTTTAATATTTTTGACGCTTTTTTTTCCTTAAGTGCTGCAGGAGCAAAAAATCGCAATTCTGTGATGTTTTTTGTTTTTGTTTTTTACGGCGTTCCCCCATACGATTTTAAATTTAAAGTGAAAGATTTATAGGGGGACGTTTCGCACCGGCGATAAAAAATATGGGGACTTTATTTATTTTTGATCTTTTTGGGCGATTGGCTTTTTTAAAGGGGGAAAAAGGGGAGTGTATGTTTTGATTTTTTTTTTTTGTTTTTGGTTTTTTTTTTTTTTTTTACTTTTTCACATTTTTTAATTTTCCCCCGTGAGGATTTTTAACGCAAATCCCCCTGGGGAAAAAGCAATCATTAGATTGCGTTTGAAGGGCGATCTGTGACAGCGTTTGCGTGCTAGGTCGCCATGGCAACTAGTGACACCATGCCCCCAAAAACATTGTGGGATGGTGACGCCCAGACTCCCGGATCATTCGGGGCAGCTCCGGGGAGTCTGGGAGAACGGGGGTGGCATCATTTCCGCTGCCCCCGCCGATCGTAGGAAGGGGCTCCCCCCTTGCCTGCGGCATCATTATCGCGGGCCCTGCAGGCTGGGAAAGTGCTTTTTCAAAACCCCGGCCGGAGCTCACCCGGCCGGGGGGAAGGGGCATGAAGGCGGGAATTTTCCCTGGGTTTCCCTGCCCGATCCCCCGGGCTCGCCCCAGCCCGCGTTGCCAGGGCGTAAGCAAAGTCCATTTGCGGGGAAATCATTTTCCCCCTAGGGCGTATGCATACGCCCAAGTCGGGAAGGGGGGTTTAAAAAAATGTGGTAAACATGATATTCGACAAAAAATAAACGCCAACGTGTTTCGGAGAACCTCCTTAATCATGCGTACTTTCAATTCAAAGCCGTACTTATATAAGAAATGCCCTTCACTGCCCCTAATAAGTTAACCCCTTTAAATATACCATAAATACAAATAATAAAAACCTCAAAACACAGTATATAAAAACAAAAACAAGTCGTAAGACAAACTGAACATAACAACATGTCTTTTTTTTGAACCTTTTGGAAAAACGTGTGGCTAAACGATCCACCAAGTTTCTCTGTTCAGCATTTCTTGATGGTCCCCCCCCCTATAAGCCCTGTATGGCTTATGGGGCCCCATAAACCCACCCTAGCCCGTTTACCTGTATGGGGCCCCTAACCTTCCTAAGCCCTGCCTGCCACATATAGATCCCTATACTACCTAAACTCCCCCTTCCTACCCCAAATTTGGGTCCCCATACCCTCCCGCCATCTATATGGGGCCCTTAGCTACCAAAAAATTTCCTTCTTATGGGGGCCCCAAGCTACCCATATTACTATTGATTTTTTCTCTTGCGAGAATCCCAATTTTTTGGGGAAGTCAACTAAGCTACCTAAACTCGCCTGTCTGAGGGGTCCTATACTCTACCTAAACCCGCTTGACTGCCTATATGGGCCCTATACACCTAAACCCTGTCGCCTATCTTTTGGGGGCCCAAAAAACCTATCTAAATCCCCTGCCTAAAGGCCCCTTATAGCCTGGGGGGGAGGGAGTGACGCTTGGAAAAAGGATTAAAGATATTTGGTCTAAATCCCAGGGGGAATGGTCAAGGGAACAAAAGGGAAAGTCAACGAGTCTCAGAGAAACGTCCCCCTTGGGGTACCTTTTAAACACATATGCCACAGGGGTGTGTACACTGGGGTCTCCCATTAAGGTCACTGCATGGTGGTTTATACCTGGCAGAGCCTGGTCACTTGTAATACCACTAATGGAAAATTAAAAGGGGGCTATTGGTCTTTGGTAATTATCTAATAGTGTTGGGGGATTTCAGACTTTTGTGGGGGTAATTTGTGGCATGTTTGGCGGTATAACAGGTCCATATGTATGGTTATTTGGGAATGTTTTTTTTGGTAAGTGGTCTTTTGGGAGATTATTACGTGAAAGTATGGTAGGGGATTTTCCCCTTGTATTACAAAATTACAAAAGCTGTCCTGGAATTTTCGTAGTCAGGGGGGTCGGCAAAGGGGGGGGGGGGATAACGGGGCCCCATCCAAAAGTTTGCTAGGGGCCCAGGCTTCTCTACTACGCCCTGATGCACATATAACAGTGCCGCCCCAAAAGTGCACACCATAACAGTGCCCCCTACAGTGCACACCTAACAGTCCAGCCATCCCAAACACACCATAACAGTGCCAGCCATACAATCCCCCCCATAACCGTGCCCCGACAAAAAATGCCATATACAATGCCCCAAAACAGGGCCCGCCATACAAGCCCACCATAACAGTGCCAGCCATACAATGCCCTATAACATGCCAGCCTACAAAACCCACCAAATGACCAAAAAATGCACACCATAACATCCCGCCATACAATGCCCCCCATAA
The DNA here is from genome assembly GCA_025379985.1 of Phyllomedusa bahiana. Taxonomy (NCBI): domain Eukaryota; kingdom Metazoa; phylum Chordata; class Amphibia; order Anura; family Hylidae; genus Phyllomedusa; species Phyllomedusa bahiana. Next base: position 275 of record JAODAL010086705.1, on the reverse strand, counting down.
CAGTGCCCGCCAAACAGACTACCCAAAAAGTGCCCGCCATACAAGCCCACCAAAACAGTGCCAGCCAACAAGCCCCCCATAACAGGCCAGCCATACAGACTTTAAAACCAAAACATTTTCCAGCCAACAATGCCCACCATAACCGTGCCGCCCCCAAATCCCCCCAAACATGCCAGCCATACAGACTACCATAACAGTGCCACCAAACAAAACACACCAAACGTGCCAGCCATCAGTGCACACCATAACGGCAGATACAATACACACCAAAACAG
>JAODAL010086704.1:0-10161 GCA_025379985.1 Phyllomedusa bahiana | reverse complement strand
AGTCCACCCTTAAGGGCAATTTTGGGCTGGTACGGGGGTGAGTGTAGGGTTTGTGGGGCTTTTCTGTTTAAAATTTGTTTCGTATGTTCTTGTCCCTAAATTGAATGTGTTGTTTTTCCCCCCTTTATTTGTACCACCCTGTGTGTATTTATTTTTTTGGGTTTATTTTTTGGGAGATGGGATCTACAATAGGGTTTATTTTAGTATTTTAATTGGTATTTAAAAAAAATTGTATTTTTTTATTGGGGGTTTTTTTTTCATTCTGGGATTGTGTCTAGTACCCGGATAATTTTTGTAGTAATTTTTCATTTGGTTGTTTTATATTTGGGATAGACTTGCGGGAATTTTTTGGTTTTTAAAGGAAATACAACATGGGGAAAAAAGGTTTTTAAAATCTTTTTTCTTTTTCCATTTTGTTTGCCGCCACAGGTTTATTTGTAACTGTAGGACTGTTTTAAGTAAAATTTCTTTTTTAAAAATTATTAATACAAAACCTGAGCACCTTTTTAAAATTCAGGGAAGGTTTTCCTGGGGGGGCTTTCTATGGGGTTTAAAACTGTGTTTGTAGTTCAGATTGTTTCTCCAGAGATAATACAGTGTGCCACACAATCAGTAAAAGGTCAAGATGCCATTTCTTTTGGGCCCCCAAACCCCCTTTAATTTGGGATAATGGTGGGGTTTTGGGGTTGGGGGGGCTGTCAGAGCTGTGCCCCCCCTTTTGTGAATTATGAACGAGCATGGGCAGTGTGGGATGGGTTTTCCAAGCCCAAAGATGACGCCTGCTCCCTGTGCTGGCACCATTGCCCCTGCAAAGCATTGGCCACTGTGAGAAATTTTAAGTTACCCTTTCCCTCTGGAACTTGTCCATCCTTGAGCGCTGTTTTGAAGTTATGCTGGGCCATATAAAATGACGTGGTGGGCCAGATTCACACGGGTTTATTTGGGGGGTTTTTAAACCTTGGAAACGGGAAAACAGAAAAATTCACTGACAATAGAAATAAAAATTGAAAGATTATGCACCCCAGGGGTTAAAATTTTAAGGAAAGGGGGGTTTGCTATAGTGGAAATATACTTATAGTCAAATAAAAACCCACGGACACCAAATTGAAAAAAATATAACGGAAATTTTTTAAATTCCACTGAGAAAGTCGTATTAAAAAAATAAACCCAAAAAAATGTAGACATACTCAAAAAGGGTCCCTCTTATTTTCCCAGTGGCAGTGAAAGCCAAAGAAATTGTGGATGTTAGAAAGGACGCCCGTTTCGGCAAAAGGCCTTTATCAAGAACATCTGTTTTGGGAAAAAACATAAAACGTTAAGTATGTTGACTAAAAAAAATTAAAAAAAAAGTAAAAGACAAAAGGATAAAAGAAACAGTGTTTACAAAAATTTAAAAATATATAAAAAAATATAAAATTTAGGTAAGTACATTTAAAGGTGAATAAAAGGGAATAAAAAAAAACTTGCTGTTAAAAAGATTTTAAAAATATCATTTATGTTTTTTTTACCCAATATGGGAGATAGGATCTTAAAGTGTATATTTTTAAGAAGGGAAATGAAACCCAGTTTGGACTAAAAGGAAAAAAAAAGAACTTTGATTATATATTGTATATCTATGGGAAAATAGGGGGGGACATAGGGATTACACCCCCCGGTTTTGGAGGAGAACCCCCCCACACTGGGATAATAAGTCCACAGTGATGGGAAGTGGTTTTGGGAAAAAGTAAATAAAATCCAATTAGAGTTTAAAAATTGTAAAAAAGATATATTTAAGGTTGTGGGGGAGATTAGAAAGGCTGAAAAAAGGAAATCGGGGGGGCAAGGGGAGCGTAGGGACGAGAGCCCCTTTGTGCGGGAAGAAAAGAAGAAAAAGCCAAAAATTTCCTTCGTATACGGAGGGACTATTTGAATAATACAGTTTTTTAAGTGGCAGTTTTCTTTTCGATTTTCCCTTTTCGCCCACCTTTCCTTTACTCCAACAGATACTAAAAACTTCCTCTGGTTTGACAGGACCTTTCGTTTATGCCCCCAAGGTTCCTTTTTTGGGAAAAGGCGGGGAGGAAGACGCCCAAAGGATACCAACGCCCGACCTATACGTGGGGAGGGAAAGGGGTTTTTTAAACCACCTCGGGGAAGGGACGGGGCCCACAGGTGAGTGGGTCTCTAATAACAACATTTTCATCCCGAAATTTTAAACTCACACGAAAGGTCTTTTCCTTTTGAAAAGGGTTTTACCCTTTTGCCCAAACACGCATTTGTTATTTTTTCCCTTTTGGGGAAAGGGATTTACATGGGTTTTTTTTCCGATTTTTTACGTTTGAAAACCACTTTGAAAATTTTTCCCCGGGGTCAGAGGTCCCACAACAGATCGAGACCCCCCTTTTCTCTTTTTCCCAAATTTTTAAAAACTTAGATTAAAATCAAAATTTTTAATCCCCACCACGTTTAACAACCCCATTGAGACCTTTATTCAATTATTTCCAAAAGGATTTACCCACATTTTTGCTTTTTATCACTTTTGGTAAACTCAAATACTGCTCAAAACCAAAAAAAAAACTAACGGAAAAACTCTTGGGACCTTTGAAATTTCAAAAGAGGACATCTTTTTAAAAGAAAACCCGAAAAAAGGGGGGTTTTTTTGTTTATTTGTAGTGAGGGACAAGGCCATGTATTTTTATAAAATAAAAACAACTGTCCGACCAAAAATTAATATAAACCAGGGGCCCAAAAAGATCCCAAAACCTGATCGTCTTTTTTAAAAGACAAAACCAAACACTATTTAGCTTAAAGGCTTTTTTCGTTCCAACACGGAGACTTTCTTTCAATCCCCAAACCCTATCACCCCCGGTTTTTTAAATTTCCTACCAAGATACATAAAGACCCGCTAAAAACCCCCCCCGGCCCCCAATGTGGCTTCCATGATTTTTTTCCTTTCCCTTTGCTTTTATTTTTGGAAAAAAAATTGAAAAAATTTGGTTCGAAACCATCCCTTTCTTTCCTTTGGGATCGGGAAAATTTTCTTAAAAAGAAGCTTTTTTCTAAACCAGTAACCCCCCTTTCTTTTTTGGCCCACTTGGGACAAAAACCAGTCTTACAGTTATTAATAATTTTTGGGTTTTAAGAGCAGTCAGGAGTTCCTTTGGGACATCATGACTTCCACCCAAAAGCTGGGGGAATTTTGTACGGCCTTCTGTCTTTTGGGTTTTTTAACAAAAAACTATTTCCCTTTTTTTGGGGGCCCAAATTTTATATTCAATCCAAAAGGGCCCGCGGGGGAAAGGCAATTTTTCCCCCCCAAATTTCGCAAACATCTTTATGGAATCTTTGAGAAGAATATTTTTAAAAGCTCCCCTCTATACGGCAACATGCCTATTTTGGCTTAGATAATAGTGACTTTATTCTCCCCTTTTGGTCAGGCCCATTAGAGCCCCTTTGGGGATTTTCACCACAAACTTTGAATTCAGTGCCCTTAGACCTCCAATTCAAACCCCACTTTCCTTTCTACACAGATTAATTTTTTGGAAAAATATTAATTCGATCCACAAAAGGGAACTTGTCCAACCCATTTTCAAGAAAACCCACAGATCGCAACAATTGGTTTTTTACTCTAGTTAAACACGCCCAAATACAAGAATCTCCCACCTCGTTCACTGTTTAGCCCGGGTTTTTCGTAATTTTTAGATAAAACCCGAGTCACGTCTTATACGTTTACAAAGGTTTTCCCCAAACGTTTTTTTGAACGGGGTTTCCAAAAGCGATTTTACAAAAAAAAAAAAATTTCACATACCCAAAGACAATTACCAAACCCCCTGCTTTGTTTATCTGAAACATTTGCTCAAAACCCCCAAGCCTTTTCCTCTTGTTCTTTTTAAAAATTTCCTTTCACTCCCCAAAATTTAAAAAGATCATACGTCGACACTGGGGCCTTTTCTATCTTTTTTTTACCCCCTTTTGGAAAAATTTTTTAAAAAATCCCCCTTTCCAAAGCTATAAAGGGGACCCAAAAAATTCGTGATATCTGTTTTGAGCTGAAAGTGGGTACCTTTTGGGCACAGACAGACAAATGACATTTTCGACTCCTAAGAAGGGTACTTTCCCTGTTGAGCTGGCACAATGTTCCTCCGTGAAAGAAGGGTTCATTTTTCACACATCCCCCTAAAAAGGCAGAATTTCCCTATCAAAGGACAATTCCCCAAAGGGGTCTAATTTTTTAATTTATCTCCTGAAAAAGCCCCCCTGCGGTTTGGCATTTTGGGGGGTCCCAAAACCAAAACCCGGGCCCGTGAAAAAACCCCCATTTAAGCCTTATTTTTCAACCATACGGTGTAAAGAAACCCTATCCGGGACCTGTCACTTTGTGAAATATAAAACCCTAAAAATTCCAAAATTTAGATTTCAAAAAATAGAAACAAATTCCAGTTCCGGCGCGGGGTGGCAAAAAGTATCGTTTCTCTCTGGGAACGGGGTCGCTTTTGGTTCCAAAACTTACGCACCCTTTTAACCTAATGGAATGAAACGAGGGAAAATGTATGATTCATTTTTTAAAATGTGTTTCCATTGGTTAAACTGTTAAAATTTTTTGTCATTGTCTATGCCTTTTTTGTTTTAAAACTTTTAATTTCTTTGCTTGTAAATTCCTTTTTTTTTTGTTTTTTACAGATTTAAATGGTTTTTTCATCTTTTTGTTTTTCCCCCTTCTTTTCTTTTGTGTATTTCCCGTGTTTTTGTCGTGTCAAAACTTTTCAAAATTTTCCAAAATCCACGGTTTTTCTTTTTCCTTTTTTTCATTTTAAGAAATTTTTTTCTTTTGCCCAATGCTTTTCTTTTTTTCCTTTTAGTTTGGGTAAAATGTCTTCTTTTTTCTTTTTTTTTTCCTTTACTGTTCCCCCGTCCTTCTTTTTCCCCCGGTTTTTTATGTGGTTAAATTTTCCACATTCACCCCTTCTGTCCCGGCTCCTTCCAAATTTTCCCCTCATAGGGGCAGCTTTCTTTTAACCCCTTTTTCAAATTACAGGGCCCCCAAACCTGGATGTCTTTTTTTTAAGTTTCCGGGGTGCCCCCTCGGCATCTGGCATGGCGGGAAACCCTTTTGCGGTTTCGCCGGGTTTCCCCTTTTTTCCCGGCGCTGCCCCTGCGAGCATTTGCCGGCAATTTCCCTTTCCCGCACTACGGACGTCTGTCCCCTTAAAGCTTCCCCCTTTTTTCCCCCGGGACTTTTTTAAAACTGCTAATTCCCCCTGCCTTAACTATATCTGTTTTCATTTCTATCTCTATTTGGATTCTTTTTCTTTTTCTAGCCCGCTTTTTATCACCCGTTGGGGCTTATTATTTCCCGTGGGAAAATTTTTTCCCAAACCGGGGTTGTAAAAAATCTATGGGTTTTCCTTATTTCTATAGTATACATTTAAATTTAAACATTTTTGGTTTATTTTCTCCTTATAGTCCATTTCCCGGATTTCACTTTTTTTTATTTTTACCCCTTTAAGATCCCTTTTTCCTATATTGGGTAAAGGGCTATACTTTCTGATATTTGTATATCTTTTTAACGCAAGTTTTTTTTATTCCCTTGTATTCACCTTTACATTTTTCTTACCTAAATTTTATTTTTATTTTATTTTTTTACATTTAAAGGTTTCACTGTCTCTTTTATCCTTTTGTCTTTTTACTTTTGTTATTTGTTTAGTTTAACATACTTTTCGTTTATGTTTTTCCAAAACAGATGTTCTTGATAAAGGCATTCGCCCCAAACGTCTTTTCCCTTTCTAACATCCACAAATTTTTTTGGCCCTTTCTATGCCCCTTGGGATATAGAGCACTTTTTTGAGTATGTCTAAAGTTTTTGGGGTGGGTTTTTTTAATGCGGTTTTTTGCTCCCGTGTGAATAAAAAATTCCCGTTATTTGCATCAATTTGGTGTGCCGTGGTTTCTATTTGACCAAAAAAAATGACAATAGTATCACCCCCTTTCCTTTTTTTATTTCCTTTTAAAAAGGGTATTCAAGGGGTTAGTAAAAAATGTTTCGGTATTTAGTAGAAGGGATTTTACTTACAGCAGATAAAATCTTTCCTGGCCGTGTGACATACAGTTACCATACAGATATCAGAGCTGTGTTATCTAACAATATTAACAAGCATTTGAATGACATCCATAACAACAGGGAATCGCGGGATCCGACGTGAAAAAAATCCTAAAAGGGGGTATTTTAGATCTAATTTTAAAATTTTTTTGGGGTAAAATCTGGTCAAACCCCCCAAAACCCGGGTGGACATTGGGAAACGTTTTTTGTTTCAAAAAGGAAATTTGGGGTGGTTTTTTTCACCTCCAAAAAACCCGGGGTTTCCCCAAGGGTTAAATAAACGCTTTTTTTTTTATTATTCCTTTTGAATTAAATAATCCAAATTTAAAAATCTTTTCTTTTTATCCATGAAAACCATACTATGTAATTATTTACTTGTTATCTATCAAATTAAAATGTGTCTGTCAAGGGCTCATACTAATTCTCATTTTTTACCTATATTCCAAGGATAATTATTTATGCCATTAGGGCTATCTATTTTCTAGGTAGGGATTCTATTTTGCTGAAAAATTAATTTAATTTCCCTTTTTTTTCATGATTTTTAAACCCTTCCCTTTTTATGGGGTTTTGTTCCCGGTTTAAACGCCCAAAAGAGGTACTGTGGTCCAAGAGGCGGCCATTTGTTATAGTTGTCTCCAGGACAACAACCTGGATTTCCTGGGTGTAAACCCCGAAGTGACTTTGGGGGGCTGAGGGGCACGGCTTGTCTCACTGATGCAAACTGTAAGCGCCAAGATCAGGTAAGGTCAGCGGTGCTATAAAAACTCACTGAAATCAGAAGTGAAGTTTGAACCCTTTAGGGGGGCCTATGCTGTCTTTGTGCTTGAAGGAAGTTTAAAAAAGTATGTTTTCCCTTTTTAAGGTTTGCTATTCCTTTAGCCCCTTGCAGACGGCCCATATGTCCCTTTTACCCGCCCTGGGGTTTGTGTTGATTCTAACTACAGGGGTATATTGAAAACTTTATATTTCCAAATTTTTTTGAACATTTTAAAACCTGAGGGGAAAAGGTTTTAAAATTGAAAAGAAAATGTGGGAAAAATTTATTTTAGTGGAAACCAAAAATTGGGTTTGGACGGGTTTTGAAAAGTGGTCGGGTTTCCCAACGGGAGTCGTTTCTTATCGTCCCGGGGTTTTGGTCAGGCACAAACCCTCCGTCCCCGGGGCCCCCGTCTTCGTTTGCAAGAAGCGCTGCGACCCGGCTCCTGCTTTTGTTGGGGCGCATGCCCCGGGTTTGCCCCCCGGGTCGCGTGTTTTCCCCCCTAGCGGGCGCACACGAAAATGCGGCTAAATTTTAAAAGGGACAGCCTTTGGTGTTTGGGTTTTTCCCGGGCGCGGGACCCTTTTTTAAGTCCTCCCCCTTTCCCTTTTACATTGCCAAATTTGATAGTGCCCTGTCCCTAAAGAGGAAGCTTTCCCCAAGTATCTAGTCTTTTTTTCCTTTGTACCGTTTTTTCTGCCCCCGTCCCACGCCCCAAACCTTTAGCCGCCTGCCCTGACCTTCTCCCTGCCCCGGGGACTACGACCCTGCTCCACGATTTTTTTACCGCGCCCACAACCCCGCCGCCACCGAAGCAAGTCAATTACGGGGGTAGCAAAGGGTTTGCAATCTGCCGCAGCAACCCAATCCCCCCTTTGCGGCGGGTTGGTAAAAACCGGGAAACCCTTACTTGGGACCCCGCCCCCCCTAGCGGGGGCTTTTTTACCATCGTTTTTTGGTGGTCCAGAGGATCTATGTTTTGGGGTTTTGGGGCCTCTTGGTAACCCAACCTGACGGTTCGATTCGGCCAGGGGGCCCCCCCAAGGTGCCTTTTTCCGATTTGTCGTGCCCTTTCCAAATCTTTGGCCCCAGCAATCCAAGCAGATCACTCAGCAAGCAAAACACCCTTAACCCGTAAAGTCAAAGAGGGAAAGGGACCCTTCTCGCCTTCAGCAGAAAAACCGGGTCAGCTGCCGTGGCGCTGCCTGGCAGCGCTCCAGAAATTGTCCCCCGGGCCCCCCAAGCCCGGTTGTCCTTTTCCCGCAAAAAATTTGTTGGGGACCCAAAGGGCCCTGCAGGGGTTTTCATCCCCCCAATGCTCTCTCCACGTGGAACTCTTGGCCGGGGCAGTTCCGTCAGAAAGGTCTAAGGTGGGGCCCTTTGTGGTCAGTCCTCTTTTTTTGGGGAAAACCTTAGCTGGGCGGGGCTCCCCTATGGGATGAGACGGGCTCGTCACGGCTGGAAACCCGGGTACTTTTCTTCAGAAGTTTCCCAAGTTTTGTTCGGGAAACCCCCCCGCGAATTCCCCACCGGGAAAACCCCGTTGTTACCCGCAGCAGGGGGAAATCCTGTAGGGGCTACCTGTTTCAATTCCGCCTCTGGGCCCCAGAATTTTGGGCCCCGAAAAGATGCAGCCCTAGGGGCCTCAATTTAAGAAGGGTCTTTTGCCCCGATTAACCCCTTTTTAAAGACCCTTGGGGGTATCGTACGTCCCCGGGCCGCTAAGGGGCATTTTCAAGGGGGGTCGCTCCGCGGAACCCCCCCCCACGCCGCCCGGGGGTTAGCGGCAAATCGCCGCTAACACCCGGGGGAATTTTTAAAAGGCCGGGGGGGTGGCTCCCCCCGTGGCGGGTGTTTTACCCATAAAGGGGCCGCGGAAAAAATTTGGCCCCGGCGTCCCGGAAAATTTAAAGGCGGTTTGGACCCGCCACCGATCGGGTGGGTGATCGGCATAAGGCCAAACTTTGCGGCCCCGATCCGATCCCCGGGGCATTGTGGGGGGGGCCCTTTGGGAAGGCCCCCTTTAAACTACCCGGGGCCGGGGTTTCCCCCATTTCCCGTCCGCAGACGGGAAAGGGGGAAAACCCGAAATCTTTGTACAAATATTTGGTATGGCGGCCCGAAAAAGTCTAAAAAAAATATAACTCATTTATCCCGTACGCTGAACACCCTTTTAAAGAAAAAAAATTCCCAAAATCCCAAAAAATTGGGTTTTTTTGGTCATTTTACGCCCACTCAAAAAAGGGAAATTTAAAAATTTGATAAAAAAAAATGCATGCTTTCCCAAAAAATGCTTGCGTTTAAAAAAGTCCTTCGGGCCCGCAAAATTATGCCCCCTCACTAAAGCCGAAAGGTGTTATTTCAAAAAGTTATTGGTGCAAAAAAATTTTGGCGCCGTGGAAAAATTTTTAAAAAAATTAAAAAATTTGTTTGGAATTTTTTTAGGGGTACCAAAACTTAACGGAAAAAACCCATTTTTTGGTTTTGGGCCGGATGGTAAAAACCTGAAGAATACAAAAAAACACTTTATATTTCCCGAAGATTGAACCCCCCGTAAAAGGAAAAAAAAAACCCCGAAACATGGCGAAAAAAATTTTTTTTTTCCCCTTTTTTCCCACTTGGAAATTTTTTTGGGGTTTTCCCCAGTTTTTTTCTATAGTTTTGTGAAAAACACCATTAAAAAAGTATCTTGTCCCGAAAAAAAAAAAAGCCCTAATGGGGTTTTTGTAGGGGGAAAAAAATAAAGAAAAAAAAAAAAACGAACGTGTCACCAAAAAAATAAAGCCCCGGTTTCCTTAAGGGGTTAAGGGGTGCCCCTTTTTACCGGAATCCTGGGTCTTCCTTGGTGAGTTTAAACCAAACTAGCCCCTTTGCATCGACGGGAAGCTTTTTCTGAGAAGGAGGGGGCTTCGGGCAGGAAAGTGAGCCAGTCCCTTTACGTGTCTGCCCCGTTTAGCCCAAAAGTTCCTACCGGCCTCTTTTGCAGCCGGGTGTTGAAGAAGCCCCTGGGGGTGGACGGGTCACCTGAATCCACAGGAGCTTCACGACGTCGTTAGGGAAACCCCTTTTCTCTATTCCCGGCCCGCCCCGGACATTTTCCCCGGGGGTGCCCCCTTTCCCCGAAAGTCCGGGGGGAAAAGCACGCACCTAGGTTCGGGGAGAAGGGGGTCCCCAGGTGGGGAGCAAATTTCCCCTCCTCGTATCACTGTGCGGGGGTTTGATCGCTACCAAATTTCCGGGCCTCGTTCCAAGGGAGCCCCTTTCCCGGACTCTGGATCAGGGGGGAATTTACGGGGGGGGGACCTTTGGGGGCGCCCCTTTTGCTTAC